>CAOKZL010003230.1:0-113394 GCA_948472985.1 Iguana delicatissima | reverse complement strand
CATGACCCTGGTACACTGCTCCTTGCACCTCTCTAGCCAAGGTGGGGATTCAGTCACTATAGTGTCCCATGAATCTATATAAGGACAATGGTCCACATGTTCAGAGTTCCCTACCACCACTGCATACACAGCCTTAATTTTATCTGATTAAGCTCCCTTGGGGTGCCCATCCAAACTTGAATGATGGCCACTCTACCTCACAGAGGTTTTTCAACCTGCCTGGTGTCATTTTGGGACAGCCATAGTCACTCCCATATCCTTTCTTAAAATTTTTCAACATGCATTGAAGAGGAGTTTGTTGGCTACTCCCTCCTCCCATCTCCAACCCAAAAGTACAACACACAGTGGGGGGGGGTGGTTTGAGCTGCGGGTAAGGGGTCCCAACAGCTCGAAACAAAGAGGTAAAGAACTCCCACATGTGCTGACTCACGGAGCCGGACGTTCTGACGGTCTCCAGTAGAACTGCAATGCCAGTCACACTCACAACTTTCACACTACGAAAACAGCCTCCCACCTTTCCCGTGTGTGTGTGTGTATAAGGAATCCTGCAGTTTCAGCAGCCTCACCTGCGGGGCTGCTATACTCGGGCAAGATTCCAAGGGGTTCATCAGGCCCCTCTTCTCCCCAACATGTGGGGAGGCAGTAACACACTTACCTAGGGCTGTGTTCTGTATCAATTTTCCAAACCGCCCTTGGGTTCCTGGCTGGCAACCTCTCCTCCCCAGCTTCCACGCCTCCATGAGGAAGACCGTCCGATCAAAGAGTCGGGGGTGCCCAGAGTCTGTTGGTGAGGCAGGGGGACCCGGGAGGGCGGTGGCTGCACAAGAGGGCAAAAGGCCCCAAATCCCGGACGAGCCCCCAGATAAAGTGGCAAGTCAGAGATCAGACCTTGGTTTGAAAAAAAGATTTTCTTTATTTTCCTTCTGGCCAGAAAGCTGTACCGGTTGGGATCACTCCCAAAGAAACCAGCCCCACCTCTAGGTTGTTCAAGTCTTTATAGATTCCGACAAACGTGTCATACATTACAACATAAGTTTCGTTTTTCCCATATAATGAACAATGAACTGTTCTGCTGCTCGCCTTGAAATGTTTCAACTTACTAACAACTGGTTACATTTCTATTGCAGGCAAAGCAAGATTATAATTCAGTGTTTACAGAGTTCTATTGTTTTCATCAAGCACAGAGAAAGGCCGCATCTGCAAAGACAATTTTTCTGTTTTTTCCCACTCCTTGTGGTCATCAGGCCTGACCCACTTCAATCTATGGGACAATAGTTGCTTCAAATGTAATTTTCTTCTGCTTTTAAGGCAAATTAGAGGCTCAGTCAACACCAAGCTGAATTTTTCTGTTCCATTTCAAGCCCTGCATTGAAATACTTCTTTCACTTATGCCAGAGTTAAATTTTCACTCCTTCCTGCCCTCAAGGTTTAAATTTGGGCATGGAAATGATTGTGTTTAATTTTTTGTGTTTGTGGGATTACCTGCACATGCACATATATGCATGTGGTGAGGGGAGGAGGAGGTTTCGAAAAAAGGATATGGCTGCTCTTTTTGACCCATGTGGCCAAGACATGCCTGGATTTTGTGCAAATGAAAGAGCTGCATGAACATGACAGACACGCTATTGCTCCAAATTTACACTGAAAAGGAGTTCCTGCAGCTAGCAAGCCCAGAGAAAATCAAACTAAAATTGCTCAGTGTGTCCTAAGAGGGTCAAATCTAGATCAGGACAGACTCAGATTCAGAAAAGACTTAAGCCATTATGGCATGATGTCACAATCCCACGATGGAGACACAATGGCAGTGAACTGCGGGTCATGCTTTCACATGATGTCATCATGGTCCCACAGCCAGTGTCTCCCCATGTGTCAGGATCACAGGATGTTCGCTTAACAGAAAAAATCCATTGAGCACTTGGGATTATGTGACACTCCCAATAGCCCGGCTATGCAGAAGGGTTGGCAGTGTGATCACTTGCTTCTTTCACCAGCACAGCATAGGAAAGAAGTTGGCTGTGCTGCTGAAGGCAGGTGCGTGTCACTCGTGTTCCCTTCCACAGGGAGCTGACCAGGTGTGGAGGGGAGTGTTCCTATCACACTTCTGTACAGGCAAAGACACTGCCAAGATTGCAATGGGACAACAGCAGGAACTGGTGAGGTGCGGAAATGGCCTTAGAAAATGCTGTAGTATAGAGTCCTGAAAATGAGGAACTTATACTGTGAAAACTTATTAACATACAAAAAAAGTATGCATTGAATATATATAATAAATACAACACACAATAGCGTAAATAATATATATCTTATAATTGAAAGGTAGTATCTGTAGACTAGATGAGAAACCTAATGTTGTCAAACAGAATATACCGGTAACAGCAAATACATAGTCATATACATTGTACATGTTACACAAATTCATTATATTCTTTCTAATATCACTAGGTGGCCCATAAGGTATTTGGGACTCTTCCAGTTTATGAGATGCTTTGCTCTTCTGTTTAAAATAAAAGTCTTATCTATTCTACACGAGTGCAAAAAGAATTTTGATTGATTCATATTTCTTTATGGAAAAACCCATCTTGCATCTTCCTGGACTGGCAACAGAACACAATGCATCTTGCCTCAAAAATTAATATGTTTTTATGAAGCTGTTACCACGCCATACACCCCCATACTCAAATATAGTTGAATTAATTGGCAAGATATATTAACTGGCTTTAATATGAAATTTTGATGTGACTGTCTGACCAAACTGGACAAAAGGATGACACTGACAGAGCACGTGCACTGCAAAGTAGGTCAGAACCGCCTTCTAAGTCATAGTCTGGAAATCACCAGGTAACTCCAGAGGTAATAGGCTTAAGTTAGCCATAACAACTTTGGACTCTGCTTTTGGACAATAGCAACTGGGAAGTTCCCATCAAACTGCTGATTGTTTCAACTTTTCTTCCCACCGACCTATAAATCTCTTCATTGGCTTCACACCTGTCCAACCATTACAGAGCTATCATGATGTCCATTAGTGTTTATCACCTAATGCTAAGATCGTTAGCCCATTCTAGGGCCCTTTCCACACGGGGGGCGGCAAAACGGGGGAAACGGGGCGGCGCATGCGGGGACGGAGCTTACCTTGCAGCGGGGCACTCCGTCCCCGCGGGAGCAGCGTGAATTCGCTGCGTTAAACGTCGGTGGGGCTCGGCGGGGCTCGGCAGCACCCAAAATGGTGGCTGGCGGCCTCCAGCGGTGCTCCGCCAATCGGAGCAGTGCGCCAGCCAGAAGCCCGCCCCTGGGCAGCTCTGCAGGAATGTGCTAGCACGTCCCTGCAGTTCTAAATGGGGCGCTGCGATGGAGTAGTGAGCGCAAGTTTTAAAAAGACCATTTGAAAAGTGGTCTTTATAAAACACGGAGCGCCACCCCCGCGGCCACGCGAGGGCAGTTTGAGGTCTAGAACCTCCCCTTTTTTCACCGCTCTAGCGCACCCTGCGATGTAGACGACCTCCGTGTCCGGTCGTCCCAGTGCGGGGATTTACCCCTGTGTGGAAAGGGCCTAGATCTCACTGTCCACTCTGTGAAATCCATTGTTTACTTGGCCAGAGAACCATTCAAAGCCTTGCCCTCCAGGCAGCAATTGTATTTTAAAAACCCCAGTTTTAACCAGTTAGACGCAGTATATCACCTGCTGGTAGCCACACTGTCACTCCAATTCCCAGTCGAATATTGTCTTTAGATGCAAGTATAAGCCACATCACTGCTTCTTCACTGCTCTCCAAGACTAGTAAATATTACCCACTACATCTTGAATCTTCCTATCCAAAACCTCTCCTTCCTTTCTCTTTCAGCTAGCCTTGTGTGAGTGTGTGACTGTTTGGATCTTGTGTGCTTGCAATCAATTCCCCCAATAAACACATTTGAACTTACTTTTGAGTCTTTGGCTGGTTTTTCCCTTTGAAGACCCCATAAACATTGGTGGAAAGATCTCGCCAGGTTCCCCCACCTTGCAGGTCTCCTAATTTGAGCTAATATTCCTCACCTTTGCATAGAGGTACTGGTATCGTGGCTGGATCCCTGAGTCACCCAAATTTTGGGGTAACAAAGCCTTTTGGAGGAAAAAAAGCTCACAAAACAGTGTACATATGAAAAAATGTGTACAACACAAAAATACATAACTTTGAAAAATACAAGCACATAACTGTAGTTTTGAAAATGTATTGTGCAATTTTGCAATTTTGCACAATAGAAAAAAATGCACCCAAAATACATAGTTGTTTCCATATGAAAAGAGGAAGGGATTCTCACAAGCCAGTATAGAACCAAAATGGATGGAAAATGTTGGATGAATACTGAGAAAAATCATACATGAGAGGCAAGAAAGATTTTCATACACCTGCTCTCATAGAGACCAATTTGAATGTATACAGTTCAATGTTGCCTTGTTTTCCGAAGATATAATGTGATGGGAGAAGTCAAGAAGAGAGAAACTGTGTGTGATCACAACACAGTTACACACAGTAACACAACCTGTGGGCTTGTTTACAAAATAAACACACGTGAGGCAGCAAAGTACACTTCAACTGGAGCAATCTACCTCTTTGCATGAAGCATTTTCCTTTCTCACTCAGGCAAAATGAATTAGAACTGGGATTTCCATAAACACAAGTACTAGGCTGCATATTTCATGTCTTAATTCCCTTGTTGACAATTCTAGTTTTTAGAAAAAGAAAAAACACCCACCCCAAATAAGAGATAATAATAATAATGTAAAAGCTTTTAGAGATATTTGTTATATAATTTTTATGACCAGCTTTGAAAAGATGGAAACCACAACAGCTAGTGGGTGTTGGTTTTCATTAAGAATATGCTAAGGTACATTTCGGAGAACCACCATGGTATAGTGGTTTGAATGCTGGTTTATGACCCTGGAGACCAAGGATTCCCTGATCAGCCATGGAAACCCACTGGCTGACTGTGAGTGTGCAATACATTCCCAGAAAACCCTGTGATAGGTTCACCTTAGGGTTGCCACAAATTGGAAATGACATGTAGGCATACGACTACAACAACAAATTTCTAGTGACACATCAGGCCAAGCCACTGATGTTTCTGGCTGAGCATACGGAACTGAAGGAGTAATGTAATGATCTAGTTATGCGATCATAACTATTGTAAATAAGAGACACTGTGATACTTTTCACATGGCATTTGCCATGCAAAAGGGCGCCTGGAGCATTGCACGATTGTGAGGAGCGATCTGCACGACGCACTCACAATCGCATGACACTCCAGGGTCTGGCAGGCGCCGCTTATGCACTTTTTCATTTTCAGCTTTGAGCTGAAAATGGTGCACAATCACGCATTGCTCCAGGGCCCCGCACGCACTTGCTGTGCGTGCGGAGCCTCTGGAGCTGCAGTGGTCATGCTTTCTGCCCCAGTGCAGCCTGGAAAATTCCCAGGCTGAGCTGCGGAAGGAAGAAGTGGGGCTCTCGCGCTACCTGCTCAGGAGCAGGCAGCTCGTGCAGAGCTGAAGCAGCGGGGACGCAAGAGCCTCTCTCTGGAAATTGCTTGCGCAATCCCCGCACCCCAGCGCCGAAAAAAGTTAAGGTGCAGAAAGGGCCTGTGCCTCCTAGTACCTTTGCTTAACTCCATTTTTAGAAAATTGTCTCCATACAATTAAATGGCAGCTATGCTGGGGGAGACTTGAAGAATCCTTGAAAGTCCAACCTGAAGATCTAGTCACTTCCTTGAAGGAAGAGGACATCCTATAATATTTCTGTTAATTGTTTATGCCCAGCCCTCTTCTTGGCAACTTTCAGGGAAGGAATTCTGTTTTTCACAGGGGTTCTGCCATTCAGAACAGTGTAGGGCCTGTCTACTGTTGTCTACATCATTTATTAGAACAGATTGGAGAGTCATTCTTTAGAGTAGATGAATCCAAAAAAATCAGGCGTTGTAAATGACACTATTAGTTCTAATGCTATTAATATGTAATGCTACGATGATAGGGGTGGTGCTAAGACTAAAACAAGCAAATCTAAGCTTTCTTCACCCACACATATTAGTCCCATTTCATATCAGGTTCAGACATTTGTTTGGAAAGAAGAAAAAAATAGGGCTCAGCTGCATGCTACATATTTAATGTAGCATGTAGCTCAGCCTTCTTGTCTTCCCACAGTTGTTTCAGTCAGCTGAGCATGTACTTATTTGGGAAGAAATCCCATTGAGCTCAAAAAGACTTCCTGCAGAGTAGAGAAGTGTAGGATTGTATTGTTATCCTTTTTTCCTCTTCACACCACTGCTGCTCAAAGTGTTGGTCCATGGAGCAGTGCCAGGCCACAAGCCATTGGCTAATCACCTTCAGTGAGTTTCAAAGAAATTATGCAAATATGGTGTTGATATGGCACAGAAATAGTACCAGTCTCTGGAAGAAAATATGTCAATTGACCAAATCAGATAGTTTGAAAAGTACTGCTGTAGACTATGTATTATATTTATATTCCCCTTTTCACACAAGGGCTAAAGAGTTATATGTTTCACGTGGCACTGTATAACTAAAGCACAACTCACACTTTAAATATAAACAGTGACCATTGTTTGGTATAAGTTCTTAGAGAGAGGTGCCTCACTCACCCCCCAACATACTTTGGCCAGAATCCTGTGTTGCTCAGCATCAAATAGTAGTTCCACATGCAGAACCTCATTACAGTTGGCTATTCGCTGCACTTTGGACTTCAGCCATTTCTGCTGTACAGAAATAGTGCTAATATTCTGCTTTCAACATCCTATGGAATCTTGGGGTTTGTAGTTTAGGGAGAGGTATTTAGAATTCTCATCCAGAGAGCTCTTTGGCCTCAGTAAAATACAAACCCCAGAATTCCACAGGATGTTGAAAATGGAATAATAGCACTATAACAGTGAAGTGCAGAAATGACCTTACTGTCTCCCTAGACAGATGTGAAATGATTATATCATCTACTGAGGTCTGCCAGCGTAATCATGTGAGTCATGGTGGTAGGCTAAAGTGGTTCGAGGGTAAATCTGAAGGGGGGGCATCTTTGCAGAAGGAGGCAGGGAATACCAACCTCTACAAAGACCAAAAAAAAAAAAAGGACACGTGAAGCCAAAAAAAATTGACTTGCACCTTCATATGCCACTAACAGAATGCCAGCCTGTGAGTGGTTTACTCCTTCCTTCTTTCTGATTTTCTTTCAAAATCCACCTCCCTGCTACTGATGGTTTTCTTTCTGATGCCTATAAATGTCATCATAGTGCAGGTGGACAGACATAAAAATAGAGAGATCTATATAGACGGAAAGATAGATATGCATGTGTAGACTCACAAATACACAGATATTCACACCGTGCAGTGGCTGTACTTAGCCGTATACTCCCCTAAATGTATTTTTAATCTTCTCTCCCTTCCATGTTGCTTCTCTACCATTTTGTGTTTTCATATTAGCATTGAATTGCATCTGGTAGCCTCCACTTACTGGCAAAGTACTGTCAGTCCATTGTAACAGACTGGGTCACCTTGTATTGCTGAGACAACTCTGCATGCTTTCTTGTTTTTCTGGTGCAACTGTAGTTGCACCCTGTCAGATCTGCTTAGTGGCTCAGGAGATCTTGCTGTTAGTCAGTGAATCTCATCACTTAGGTTTTATGTGCTTTTCCCCAGCCACCTCAATCTCCCCTCACACATACCATTACTGCTTCTCTGGTGTGTGTCTGTCAACATCCCATGATGGAATGAACCTGTCAAGTCCAGCACTTTTCTGTATGTAATTCCTAGAGTGTATCTAAGCCAGGGCCTATGTGAAGGAAAGATGTAGGGTGCCACTGTTCTTCCCTTGTATAAATCATCCACAGCCGGGTGGTTTTGAGAGTTCTTTTTCTCTGCCCTGCTGGTGAACTGTAACACAGTCCTGCTGCTTCTCTAAGCAAGCGTGCCTTGCTGCAAGCATTTCCACAGCAAATGGGAGGGATGCCAAAACTGCATCAGAAGAACCAGGGGCCTGTCTTCTAAGGAAAGGTGCAATTATAATATGGATTACAGTACATGGCTGATTGAGAAGCATAATCTCTCCCTGAGTTCAAAATGACCTTCCCTCAGCCATGAAGCCACTTCCAAGAGGTTGCTTTTCGTTTGCAGATTTGTTTGTTATTTTCCAAGAACAGGTGGCCGTTTTTCAGGCGCTGCTTAAGCTTTACTGAAAAAGAAGAGAAGATTTGCATATTTTTGCATGTGGAAATTTATATTGCACAGATGGACATTTAGAAATAATTACTATGATTTAAGCAATATACATATACGTATACATATATATGAAATCTATCTTAATTCATAGTTATTATTTATGTAGCGCATCTACCGAGACAGCGACCTTTCATACTACACAATTATAGCACTGGCCTTCCCCTTTAACTGCCATGGCAACATTCTATGGGGATCTGGAGTTTAGGGAATGGTAATTAGAATTCTCGGTTGGAGACCTCTAGCACCGAACTGCAAAACCCAGAATTCTATAGGATTCATGCAATGGCAGTTAAAATTAAATCATAGTGCTATAACTGATGTGTAAAAGAGTCCAGATAACCTGCATCTGTTCTGCAGGTGCTAGCTGTTACTGGGCAGCTTCAACACCACTCCTGTTCTTAGTTATAGGTTTTTTTTTAAGTCTGTAAATTAGGCTTTGACTACACAGTCTTCAAATGGAGGATGCCTTCAAACAAAGGGCTGGCCTACATAAGCAGGAGACATGACCACCTTATAAGAGATTTTCATATTTCCTTGTTGCCTATAAAGAAGGCAGGCACTATCTCATTTGGTGTGGAAAATGAGGAGGCAGGTTTTACTTGGCCTTGGAGATTGGAGCATGCCCATTGTCTTCTAGTTCATTTAAAGAGCCTTCTCCCTACAACCTGAAAGCCCCAAATGGGCTAAGAAATCAGAACTCAGAAACTTACTTGTAGAAGTATTTAGTTGCTATAATTGTTCCAGTGCCTTTTTGTTGTCATTATATTACTTTTTTTTTTAATGGAATGACAGTCTTCCCACTACATTTGTGATTTTGACCTTCACAAATTTTATTATTTGCAAGGTGCCCGGTTGCCTCCCTCTCATTCTCCCCTCCAATCCCCTTACCTTTTGCCCAAGTACACCACGCCTTCCTTCTCTGTGCTCAGGCAAAAGGCAAGCAAATGGGAGGAGGGAGAAGAAAGGCGCATGCCAGTCTTCCCCTGCATTTGCTTACCTTTTGCCCAGGTGCATGGAAGGAAGGCACGCACACCTGGGCAAAAGGCAAGAGAATGGGGAGGGGGAGGCATGTATCATCTTCTCTGAGCATGGGGCTGCCTCTTCCCATTCGCTTGGCTTTTGCCTGGGCATGTGGAAGGAAGGCACATACCCCTGGGCAAAAGGCAAGAGATTGGGAAGGGGAGAATTGGAAGGAAAGGCATGTGTGCACCTTCTTGGCACGTGGGGCTCCCCCCTCCCATCTGCTTGCCTTTTGGCCAGGTGTGGAAAAGGAAGTCACTTGCACCCAGGCAAAAGCCAAGCAAACAGGGGGTGGGGAGTGCTGGAAGAGAATGGCAGGGTGAGTAGTCATTCATGGTGAGGTGGAGTTATTCATTTTTTTAAAACTTCATAAAGATTCTGCACTCTGAACCCACATGAAAGCCAAGGGTTCACTGTATTTCTAAAAAGTAATGAAATAGTAGCTTTTAGATTTGTTTTTAAATTTCAGTGCATGAATCTCTGCTATTGCCTCGACACCCACAACAGAAAACAAGGCACAGCACAAGACAGCACTTGAACCGTAGGATATTCATGCTCCCATATGGAACGACCCCGTACTCCTGTAACAGTAAAGCAACTAAAACTGGCTGTTATATGGCAAAAAGAGTGAAGTTGTCCCCTGTTAGGTTAGAACTATAATGTAATATACCTGGGGGGAGGGAATTTGAGTACAGGCAGCCCTCCACATTTGCAGGTGTGACATTCACGGATTTGATTATTTGCGAGTTTCTCCAACCCCTGCTCCCCCACCTCATGTGCTTCTTTTTCGCGGGAACCTTCTCTATTGGAGGCTTCTATCAGGCCATGCAGCTCTTTAAAAACCCACCTCCAGTTCTTCTCCTCCTCCACCAGCCACTGCCTGGCCAGCTAAGCCTCATTTCTCAGTTCCACAAGCCCTCTCCCAAAGCCCTCCATACACCCAAGGAAGGAGATGGGCAAGAGAAAGGAAGTACAGGATCCCCATGCCAGCTGTCTCCTTTCCCTGACCTGGTTTAGACCCTGGGTGCTCATTCTCCCCACCCATTTCTCAGCCCTCTTCCTAGAGGCATGCAAATTTTGATATTTGCAAATGTTTCACTTTTGCGAGGGTCCTGTGCCCCTAACCCTAGCAAATGTGGAGGGCCAACTGTACTTCTAAGCTCTGGAACTTGCTTAAGAGCTCTGCTCTTCTGTTGTTATCCCACCCCACGCCTCTCTGTGGTCACACTTGTGGTGCATAATATGCAAGAGAGTAGGACTTTTCCACATTGCTACTCATGTTAAATAGGAACTACAACATGGCACACTGGGCTTTACCTCATTGCACTGGGCACTGAAGACTATGCTATTCTGGTGTGCTTGTGAAATATGTTCCCTTTTTAATATTATTTTAGTCTGCTTCTATTTATAAGGGAGTATTTGTGATTTCTGCCCTGCTGTTTCGCTATGGTTTCCTTGGATCTGCTTGTGCTTTCCATTCTTTTTGCTTTACTGACGCCTTTGTTGTATTGTAATTGCATTTATATTTATTTAGCCATCAAAAGGCAAAGTAAAAAAAAAATGCTGCCATCAATATCTTTAAAAAAAAAAGATGTTATTTTCTACTAAATGTACAAATTGTTGCCATTTGTTGTATGTTGCCTTGAGTGCACCAAGTGTAGAATGTCAGGATGTAAATAATTATATTTTTAAATAAATAAACACACAAATATAAATGAAATAACTTTCTGCCCACAACCCATATGCTCCAAAGCAATATAATAAAAATGGGACTACGTGGAAAAAAATGGGCAAAGGAATGCCTTGCACTCGATTATTAGTCATCTTTCACTAGAAGTGAGCCCCTCTGAGATAAATTGGATTGACCTACTTTTGCGTATTTAAAAACTAGTCCATGTCCTTGAAAGACTTTGCAGTCCAAATGTTAGTCTGCATTCAAAAGATCCCCATCTCTTCTGCTGCTCTTCCCACTGCTTTCTCATTTGAGACTGTCGTTGATCCCATCACTGACACCCTCGTTCTTGTATTTTCCTAAACCTGCAGTGCATTAATTGGTGGGGTGGTCGAGTTTGCTGTGATGTGAAGCACAGACATACGTTGGCATGGAGAACTAGTGACAATGAAAAGGGAGAAGGAGATGAAAATGAAGGAAGGGTGTGGGAAAAAGAAAGCTACAGAAGGGCCCACACAGGCCTGGTCACTCCCACATTTTCCTGGCAGACAATGTACAACCTGTTCATGTTTTGCAGATGTCCCAATTTCACAGGGACAGTACCAGTTAATCCTCTGTCATCCCACTATTTCAGATGCTTCTTAAATGTCCCAATTTCCCTTTCCTCTTCCCACTTTCCCCTTTCATCCTCAGTATACTTCAGGCCACTTCTGCACAGTACTGTTACAGTGCTATTATTCCACTTTCAACATGCTATGGAATTATCTTGGGGTTTGCAGTTTAGAGAGGGGCCTTTAAAATTCTCAGCCAGGGAGCTCTTTGGCCTCAGTAAACTACAAACCCCAGAATTCCACATGGTGTTGAAAGTGGAACAATAGCACTATAATAATGTAGTGTGGAAATAGTCTCAGTTGCTGCAAACTGAACTCCAAGTGCCAAAGTAGTTTGAACTCAGTTAACTCAGCAGTGGGGAGAAGTGGGGGCAGAATCTTGCCCTTCCCAGTCTGCTCAGGCAAAAGCAAACTTCTGCAGCCTCTCTTAGCTTGCCTTTTCTCCCTTTACCAGCTTGATCACATGCTGAAGTTGGCTGGCCACACATGTCCCAATTTTCATTAGTGAAATGTTGGAGGGTGTGCCTGTTTAATAATTTATTTACAAGTATTATGCCTCCTCTACTTCTCATTTAACTCTGTGGGTCATCCTTGTTATATTCAGGCTAGTTCAGCTCAGAATTTCTGAAAATGGGCTGGTTTTACTAAATGAGTGGGGTGGAGCAAGAGAGTTACTTCTCTAACTACAGCTCTCAGGATCTCAGTGCCTTAATGGTGTTCTCTTGTACTGGATGGTTGAGGTAATATTGTCTGAAGACTGTGAAGAACACACTAAAGTGTCAATTTCAGAGGGTTCTTGATCTTCTGGAATGAAATATTGTTTCATGTGTGCTATTGCAATGGAAAGTATCTCATCAGAAACACACATATAAAGTCATACCTCATCTTTCAGATCATGTCAGCCAGCCAGCCCCTTCCTAAACTGCAAACCCCAGGATTCCATAGGATGTTAAAAGTGGAATAACAGCGCTATAACAGTCTAGTGCAGAAATGGCCTGAGCTGCCCTTGAGAACAGACAAATAAAGTAAAAAATGGCTGCCCTCCTAAAGTAAATTTTTAGCATGTATGCCCCATAGCCTCTGCATTAAGTCAGACCATCACAAATATTCTTTTTGAATTTGATGAAAATCCTTTAAGCCATTTTCATGTGATACAGTAACCAGTGGACAAAGATAGAAACTGACTCATTTTGTATAGATGGCCATACATAAAGTTTCAAGAAATATCTTCTTCATTTGCCATTGAGGTTTTTTTTACTACAGTCTCTCATTACTGTAATAAATAGAGTATTGAAAATAATATAAAGGAAACCCTATAAGACTGTGAGAAGGGGGAAAAATCTTATTCTTAAAAGTCATAGTATAACCATGATGATGGGTTTTATGTGGGTTTCCCTCGTATTGATTTACAGCCAGGGAAATAAGCAGCCCTGCCAAAATTTTCATCTCTAGTAAACCCTTTTCTCACTGGAACAAACAGGACTAACTGGGTGAAATACTGATGACATTAGAAGAAAATATATCACAAAAAAGAAAAAAAAAGAAAAGAAAAAAGGCAGATATAAGGCAATAATATCATTGGGCATTTCCGGCCCCTCCCGAAACTGCAAACCCCAGGATTCCGGAGGATGTTGAAAGTGGAATCATCGTGCTATAACAGGCTAGTGCAGAAATGGCCACTGAACTAGTCAAGAGCAGAGGTGGGGAAAGTGTGGCCTATGGACCACAAGTGCCCCAGGGCTGTTTTTCTGCCCCTGAGGCCCCCTAGAGATAATGGTCAAAATTTTATTACGGCAAACAGCCAGCAAATTTGAACAAAATTTAAAACAATATAAATGGAACAATAATTAATTTTGTTAAAATCTCCTACAGACATCAGACATAAAATATGGCAAGACAACCTTAACATTTCAACCTAAAATGAAATTGGAAACATAATTTCTAAATTTATAACATTTAAAATTGTATATGTACATATGTATATATGCTTGTGTACATTTATTTTAATCCAACATAGCGAATAATTAATCTAAAAGCAAAATACAATAATAAAATACAATACCATAATAAAAACCCTGGAAGAGACGGATTTGGAAAAATACCAGAATAAAAATTTTTAAAACATGAATGTAAAATATTTTGCATCTTAAATATAAAATATATGAATCAAATTAGTGTAATCGAAACAAAGCATAATACCGTAATCCCATTTGTGCTAAGGCAACATCCTACGCCGACAGGTAATGGCTGCCGAACAAAAGGTCGCTACCTTAGCTGTGATTCCAGGGGACTGATCTGCCAAAAGATAATCAATATAAAATGCATCTGATCTCCCAGGTATACCTTGTAAAATAGGAGTAATAAAACGACATCGAAGATCTCGATAAAAGGGACAATACAATAAGACATATCCCACAGTTTCTATCTTCTCCTCCTCGCAAGGGCAGAGACGATCACAGTATGGTACATTGTTATATCTACCCTTCAATAATGCGGATGGAAGCACATTAAACTTAGCCTGGGAAAAGGCTCTCCTATGTTTAGGTATAATTAAATTTTTCAAATAAGCAGCAGGGCGGAGGGCCTGCCCTCTATCTTTGAAAACTGGGTAGATGGAGACTGCGCTTACATAATCCTGCAACTCAATATCCCGAATACGCTGGCACATAGTTTCTTTTGCTTTTGCATAACCCATGGCAAGAATAACACCTTGTGAAAATCCTAGCCTTAACACTTTCTCTCCAACTGTTTTTTTCCACCTTGAGTGGAAGGAGTCAATTAGTGTCAGAGGAGCCAGGCCTTTGGGCATAAATAACAATTTTAACCAATAATTTAACTTATAAATCCATATCTGGGATGTAATGGTAAGTTGACCCATCTCTAGCCGTGTGAAAACATTTGGCACACAGCTAGGGAGACCGAGAATAGTTCTCAAAAATTTTGTTTGAACCGATTCTAAAACCGCAGTATTGCCGAACGTGCACAATTGTGCTCCGTAAAGCATTTGTGGTAAGATCTTATTGTTGAACACCTGTATTGCTGCCGGTACTAACTGTCCTCCCTTGGAGTAAAAAAATGAAATCAATGAATTATAACTCCGTTGTACATTTGCAATTGCATAAGACACTTGGGCTTTCCAAGAGCCGGTAGATTGAAAAATCACTCCCAAATACTTATAAAAATTTACCTGTTCAATTGAATGGCCATTTAGTTGCCAACGGTGTTTACATCGTTTCCGAGTGAAAACTAAAACTTTGGTTTTGTCATAATTAATTTCCAACTCTTCAGTACTACAATAGGCATCTAACGCTCTTAGAAGCCGCCCCTAGAGATAATAAAAAATCTAAAATGCCATCTAGGAGGTGTAGAGGGAATTTCTACCACAGTAGCAAGCTCTCTGGCCTTTTCAGGGATCAAACAATTTTTTTTCAAAAAAGGTAAAAAAATAAGATTGCTCAAAAATGTCCCTGGGGACAGTGCCAGCATTTCCCCATTTGGGGCCCCCACGGGCCAAATTAGGCCCAGGAGAGACCTTTTGGGAAACAGGAAATTACTTCCAATGATTTCATCCCCTGGACCTAAAATGGCCCCAGAAGGCCCAAAAACATGGTGAAATTGGGAGCCTTGGGGGGGGGGAATTGCTCACCCTTGTTCTAAAAAATCATAATGAATGATGAACAGTAAATTAATTACCATCACAGAGCCAGTTTTTTTGTGTGTGTGTGCCGTGAGGCCCGTTGGTTGATAAGACTCCATGAAGGAAGCAGAATAAAATAAAACACAGGTTATATGTATGTAATACTTTTTTAAAGGTTTAAAGTGCATTATTTACATTGTATCCTCAGAGATATGTGCCACAGCACTCAAATTCACAAATTAAACGTATATTTACCTTCCATTATTGGTGATGGATTATTAAACAAAGCATGTTAATGATTAATTATTAAACAAAGCATGTTAAACTGTGGATTAGGGTGTTCAACTTTATAAAGACTCCTCTTATTTCATGAATTCTAGACCTTTGTGTAGTCAGTGTGAAGACCCCCAAATGGATCGGCAAAAATGTTTCCCTGCGTGTACGAACACTCTGATATGGTAAGCAGGGACAAGAATGGAGGGAAGGAAAGTCTTGGATGCATGGACCTCAGGAGGAGGGGGAGGCTGGGACTAAGAAGACCACCTACTCCAAAGGAAAAGGAAGGGCAAGAAAAGGAAGGGAAGAAGAACCATTAGGGGATTGTTCACCTGGTGAATAAGATTAAACTCAGTCTTTTCCAGAACCCCAATACTTCGCATTTCCTATTTGCACCCATTGGAGTTAGATCTCTTTCAAGGTCTGGACCTCAAATGCAGGGCTGAATCTGCGTGGGGAGCAGCAAAATGAGGGCATTGTCTAGTTGTGTACCGAGGCTTAACAGTACCCAGGGCAAGGGAATGGGGCGAGTGGTGGGGGCGGGATGAGTGGTAGGCAGAAGTGGGTGGGGCAAGTGGTGGAAGTGGGCAGGGGTGGCGAGTGGGGAAGGGGTGAGTGGAGGTGGGAGGGGCGAGCAGTGGGCAGAAGTGGGTGGGGTGAGCAGGGGCAGTGGGGCAGGCAGGGGGATTCCTCTTTTCTGCACCCTACTGACAGTGGCACCTGGAGCACATGCCTCAGTTGCCCCACCCTAGGTCCATTTCTGGCACTGCCCTTCTAGTGAAAATTTCCTTCAATTCCTAAATTTCTAGCATTGCAGAGAGTGAGATGCTGAAAATTGTTCACACCGAAACCCCTTATATTTGCTGTGTTCACATTCCTTTGGCAACTTTGCCTGACCTTTTTCTTTGGATACCTAAATTTTATTTCTAAATGCTCCACTGAAGTTATTGCAAAGCTAGGAATTTGGGGACTGTTGGGGGCAGAACTCTTATTTGGGGAACAATGCTTCCAGTTTTTCCTCTCTGTTAGCTAAATGTCAGACCTACCACAGCAGAGACCAACATGAATTCCCTCTACCTCAGGTGTAGCACAGGAAGAAGTTTCTTGCTTTAAGTACCCCTTTCCTTCCTTTTCTCTTCCTGTTTCCTAGATTAACTTCACAAAACCCTATTGATGTGGTGTTAATGGAGGGTAATAAACTTGTGGGGAAACATTCATGATTTCTCTACTGACTTGGAGGCACGGTGAAGGAGAGGACACTGGAGGAACCCTCTCCAGCTAGCTTCACCGTTTGCATACCACTAATATTTGACAGCACTTGACTAACAGACAGAGAGGGCAATTCCTGATGCTAGACGAGTGGGGGGAATTGAAGAGAGGCCAGTCCAGCCAAATGGAACCCTCAATAGGAAACTCAACACAATGTGCCCGTAATGTCATCATGTTTATCCAATCACCTTTAAATTGCTAAGGACTCAATGAGTGACCAAGACATGTTGATGTCTTTCTTTTTTCTGGAAACCTACAATTCTGAATGCCAAGAGGGGTTGCTTTCTCAGCTAGAAGCTGTTTCCAAATGAGACCTTTCGAGAGTGGTTTGCATGCCGAGGTTTCTCTTGGTTGACCCAACCTTTTCTGGGCATAGAGAATGCCAGTTCTGTTCAACTTGCCCTCCTGACACTTGATGACTTTCTGCCAAGTTACATGCTTGACAGCTGTTCTGGGGTGTTGTTTTCCCAGCTGTTGGCCTGACTAGCCTCATAAAGCCAATTACAGTCACAGGCAATTAATGACACCCTCCTCAAAACACTTGTGGAAATGATAGCGTAATGGGGGCAGATTAACATTAAATCCGTGACCTTTTGAAATATAAGCCTGCACAGCAAGCTGAGACCAAGTCGGCATCAAAACAGATCCAATTAAGCTCTTAACAGCTGACAAGGAATACAGAGACTACATACTTGTGTTGTTATTTGGGGTTGTTTTTTAAGCCATGCCTTTATCAGGCCCCTCTCAAATGGATTTTTTTTTCACTCCAGTAGCAAGCAAAGGCTCTCTCTCAGCTGCTGAATCTATTAATTGGATATTTTCATTTGTTGGCAAGAGCATGACCATCATCTTTTCTGATAAAGTTCAAGCTGTGGACCAATCCACCTTCCCCTTAGGATCCACATCTTGCATTATTTATTCTCTAGCATATGAAGGTTTTTATTGAATTAAGAAGCCCCCATTTAGTTGCACATGTTGTGTTTAAGGGCTTTCAATCTGCAGCTGCAAAACACCAGGTGATGGAAGTATAGATATGCTATGGTTAGTTCTAGCTTAATGTTTCAGAGGCAGTGATGAATCTGAGTGGCAGATGTATTTACTCACCTGAATGGATACATGAAGCCTATGGGGCTGCTACGGTGCAAATACCTGACTAACAACAAATACCATCTACACAAAATGGCAGAGTTGGGAGATACTCTAATGATGATCTAGTTCAACCCCACCTTGGTGCAGATGGTAAGAAATAAGGTAAGAGAGCCAGTGTGATATAGTCGTCTGAGCATTCGACTACAATCCTGGCGATGAGGGTGCAGTTCTCTGCTCAACTATGAAAACTGCTGGGTGACCTTGAGCACATCACACACTCTAAGCCTCAGAAAATCCTGTGATAGGTTTTCCTTAGGATCACCATAAGTCAGAAACAACTTGAAGGCAGCAGCAACAACAACAGCATTCCTCTTGTACACCCTCTATCATACAGAGTAATTAAATTTTGAGCATGCTATGCCTATAATTTTTTGATCAGGCACAATTGACACTTAATATTGATCAATTTGATTGATTGATTGATTGATTGATTGATTGATTGCATTTATATCCTGCCTTTCACCCGAATGGGACCCAAAATGGCTGGTAAATCCAAAGGGGAAAAAAGGGAAGAGAACAGGGTGATTGATAAGAAACCATACACCATTCAGAAGGGTAAGAGTTCAAGTACAGCTTGAGGGAAGCTGAACTGTGGAACTCCCTACTACAAGGAAATGACAGTGGCAAAGAGTGTGGTGGTTCCCTAAGAGAGATTAGATAGCTATATGAAATGAAATCAGCTGATTATACCAAGTTCATCCATGAGCATTCTGTGACTGGGTCTGTCCCTGAGCTACGATTTCATGACTGGTGGACTTCAAGCCATTTTAATCTCTTTCAAGGGGCTCTGAAAGCAGGGTAGTGACATCTGAAGTGCTTATTTGTTACTGATTACATGCATAACCATCTCCACAGCTGAGAGGAGGAGCTGTATGGGGAGTCTTTTTTTCAACGAGGAGGACAATGGAGGTTGTAACTGCGCCAAAACTGATTAACAGAGGTCACACGCTTTATCATCCTAACATCTTTATCACTTGTACATGTAGTGTCACAAAGCTGATGATGGGGTGAAGTCAGACAGATTAAATTTTTAAACGGTGTGTGTATGAGAGAGGGAAATTTTGTGTGCACGTGTGTATTTGGGGATGGATTTGTATGAGAGTGTATTTGTAAGTGTGAAGCACCCAAGTCTTGCCCACCCTGACACCTCTGTGTGTCCAGGTCTGAACAGCCAGGGAGATCTCTGGATCAAGCCAGGACTATGACAAACAGGTCTGCTTCCCTTCTCCCTTCCCAAGAACACAGCACCCTCCTCCCTCTTCTCCCCCTTTGCTTCTCCTTCCAGGGTTATTTCCCTCTACTGCTTTCCTTAAATCTGCCCCTTTTCAGATATAAGGACAAGCAGTGATTTATCTCTTCAATGACTGTGGTACTATTGGAACTATGGTAGCGTGTATAATCAGTCCAGAGAAATGACACTCTCTTGAGGCCGCCTTTATAGAAACGTATAAACAAATCTTTATTAAACATACTGTCAAGGTAAAACTTATTTTGTAACTAAGCACCACACTTTTCTCTCTTTCTCTTCACATCAACTCTGTTAATCAGCTCTGCTTCTCAGCTTTCTACAACTGTTCTCTACACCAACACTCTCCTCAACTCTGTCTTCAGCTCTCAAACTGGAACCTCAATCATCTGTTTGTCAGTTAAGTTCCAATATTCTTCTCTCCCAACTCACCCATCCAAGGTTCCATTTCAACAGCTAATCACTTAACCACTCTCGGTCTCTAAGGAGGCTGTGTTGTCAAGCCCGCCCCCACTCAGGTTCGTTACAGTAAGTGTCTATGAATGGAATCAGGTCATTACTTTGAAAGGGCATATGTCAGCATTTGGGGATGTGACTCCTATGTACTGCTGGTATGTGGCCCTGAAGATGCCTTGTTGTGAGGCTGGTGGTGTACCATCAGGTTAGCTTTGATTTATGGTAACCCTATAAATGAGATCTCCAGGAGACCAGTTGTCAACAGTCTTATTCAGTTCAGAGCCATGCTTTCCTTGAGTGCAGCAATCCATCTGTAATGTTGTCTCTCTCTTCTCCTACTTCCTTCCACCTTACCAAGCATGATAATCCTCTTCCAGACAGGAAACATAGGCTGGTTGGGTTGGGGACCTGAGAATCTTGAAGCCTCAAACCTCATTTGTTTGCTACAACATCCTTACAGTGTAACGCTGTACTAGACGTGGAGTTGGTTCCATGAATACAGTGGATCGCATGCACTTTTTTGTTTGCCTCTTTTGAGCAGCTTCTGGGAGGTCTGAGCAGACTCAAGGCTGTGGGGATAGCAACATAGTTGCACTCATTGCCTTGTGGGGACGAAAAAGGAACATTTGCTTCTTGCTCAGTGGGCACAACAGAAAGATAGGATTAGGGTGCAGGGCAGCCAGATACCATATTTGTTTGGATCTTGGAAGTGATGATTTGTATAAGATTTGCCTGTCTTGACCAAAAAAAAAAAAAAGTTGAAGAACAGGTGAAAGACTTTCAGTAGCTGTTATTAAGTACAAAGAAAAAGGAAAAGAAGTATGTCTTATAGACTTTGCCAGAGTTAACCTTGATCAGCCGATGTTTATGTTTGTACAATGTATTTTGGGAAATAGTTTTCTGTGTTAGGTCAGGGAGGAAGGTTTAGTACATGCTTTGCACTTGTAGAAGCACAATATTCTTGTAGGGCTTTTAAAAATCACTTTAAATTCCTTGTTAGGTTATAGAGTTCATAAGGATGTTCTCCAGACACAGTCAATAACAATCTCTGTTAGTAAACTTCATCAGAAAATGACCAAAATAATGTGTAAAACGTGGGGATTAATTGATTGTCTGTTTGACCTAAGGGCCAAATACACTCTGGGCAGAGACTGAACACCAAAGATAGAATCATCCATGTTGAATTAAAAGTAGACTTCCAGGGTATTAGTCCCTTTTCTGGGAAAGATGGAGACTGTTCAGTTAGGATTCAGTCTCCTTTTGCAGAATTCACAAGTGGAGGTGCTGAATCTCTTGGGTCTCTCTGAGACAAGCTTCAGCAAGGTAAGGCAATATGCAAGTTTCATAACTAAAATTTTTACTAATTACATTTAAAGATACATTCAAACATATATACATGCAGTGCCTAAGCCATGGCTAACTACAAGTAAGTTTTAAGCAAAGGAGCATCTTGGCAAAGCCTACACTCACCATTTTGAGCTAGGACAAAGAGAGAGAAAAGAAGGGAAAGAGGAGTCTTTTATGTGCTTGCAAACACATGGAGAGTACTTGGCTTACATGTTATGGTTGCTTAGATACCTCCTCACAATGAGCAAATGGGAAAAGTTCTAGAGACAGCATGTATCAGGAACAGCGGAAAACCCTTACTGTCTAAAGTCCCATTGCTCTAATAGCAAATGGAAGAAGGGAGTTAAAGGGAACGCTTGGTCGGGAAGCATTTTCCAACAATCCATGCCATCATAGTTCAAATGTCTATGTATGGATGTAAAAGCTGGCCAATAGAGAAAGCTGATACAAAGACAATCAACTCATTTGAAATGTGGTCGAGAGTCATGTCACCTCATGATATGTCCAAAGTATGATTGCCTCAGCTTAGTCATATTGGCTTCTATAAGGAGAGTTCAGGTTTCATTTGCTCTTGGAGTTGTTGATTTCTACAAATACCACGGATCAGCAGAATGAGAAATCAGCTGATCCACAAGCCAATCAAGCCTGAACTTTCACTGGAAGCTAAACGGAGCCTATCACACTCTGGAGTCCTAAGAATTTCCGAGAAAAGGGGCTAAGCACCCTTTGATCTAGATCTAGAATTATGTAAATACTATAAATTATTTGTACGCTTACTGTAAATTCTGAAAATCTGAAGAATGAATTAGTCCTTTTGAGTGCAGTGGAAAGTCAAGGAGACCAACCTGGGGGTCAAACTCATTAAAGTGCCCTATTCAGTCCTAATGTATGTTACACACACATATGCCTGCTCTTATACCTGTACACCAAGCCATTTAAAGTGTTCATTGGTATGTAGTGCTGCATTGTGCCAAGCTGCGATGCCCTCGGAGTCAAATAGAGATGGTAGCAGCTCAAAGTCCTATGCCCCTGGATTTTGCTTGCAGGGTTGAGGTTCGGTTAGGTCTGGCTCTGGAGGCAGATCATGCAGAGGGGAAAAAATATTTCTAAACTTTTAGAAGATAGCCTGGCTGAGAACTTACTAGGGGGATAGGGAAAAGTAGGGAAAATGTAAAGGAATATTTTATTTTACACAAAAGACTCGAATTCTGGGGAAAGTACTATTCCTCATGGGGCAGTTTGGCAGAGTTCCCTATTATTGGGTGTAATAATAACACTTCTTTTTCTCATTTAAACCAAAGAATAATTTTGCATCATCCTGTTCAAGAGATTCTGAGTGGCAGCTTTTCAGACTCTGTAGTAGTTTTCACTATCATCATAGTAGTGTTATTGTTATGCATTTCTGGTAGCACGATTGTGTATAGGAGAAATATATATATTTTTATATATATATATGCTTTATTTAAACAACAGGTTAGCCGCCACATTATAAACTGTAGCCATTTAAACTAAGCTAGAAATTTCTTTTGTTATAGTTTTCTTATTACTCAAGGCAAGTTCCATGTTGGCTGCTTTCTGTCTAAGGGCCGTTTCCGCCCTACACTGTTATAGTACTACTATTCCACGTTCAACATCCTGTGGAATTCTGGGGTTTGTAGTTTCCTGAAGCCAAAGAGCTCTCTGCCTGAGAATTCTAAATGTCCTTCCTTAAACTGCAAACCCCAGGATTCCATAGGAGGTTGAAAGTGGAATAATAGCACTATGACGCTGTAGTGCGGAAAGGCCCTAAGACTGCAATTCTGTATTTGTTTACCTGAGAGTACACCCCATTGGACACAATGAACTTCTCCGTAGACCTATATATACTGCAAATCTCCCACAACATAGTGTGAAAGATTATGCAAGGGTCAAAATAGGTGTCACAGTAAGCCAGTAGCTAGACGTTGTTAGCATATTTGCCATTTAGAAGTGCTTTAGAAAGAGTCTGGATAATCAGACATACAAATAAAGCTGGTGTTTTCCTATCAATAAAGAATCACATTGCTTGTTGGTAAAAGCCTTCGAGTATCTCATAATTCTTTAGTCTTCATTTTGTTTATCTGTCTCTTCCTATGAGACTTTCCCCTGTTTTCTTGGACATGAAAATGTGTATGTATTTTTGTGTTTTCTTTATCTACCTCTTTATGAGCAAATGGGGAAAAAAGAAAGAATTTCACCAGAAATTCTCTCCAGAGGTGATTCTTTCAATAATAAGCAATGTCTTTCTCTAATCTGTCTTTCTCTAATCAAAGTTACTAACAATACATGGAAGAATGAAAATGGATGTGAAATTCCACATTGGTTTGCATAATAATGACACAGTCTGTCAGAAGATGAGAAAGAAGAGGAGTAGGAATTAGTATTTACCTAGCACTTCCTCCCTCCTCTGCAGAAAACTAGACAAGTAGAGGAATCTATGATTAACCTCTTTTATCTTGCACAATGAAAATTTGGAAATGTGATAGAGGAGAAGGGTACCCAGGATTTCTCCTGCACAGGACAAACACAAAGGTCAAAGGACAAATATGAGAATATAAATGAAGACATTTTACATGAATGTTGGATGATTCCATTAGTAACTTACACAGGTTCCACACGCAAAACAGTTATTTGGACATAGTGCAACAGCTCCATTCAACCAGAGTGGATCTGACCATGCAGAATTGTTGTACATGCTGCAAAATGGTATGTAGTGCAGATGCAAATGTGTAAAGGTTATCCAGAAAAAGCCCATTTCTGTGCATACATGATATGGAGTTGGTATTCTGTATGGGGGTTGCATAATGCTAGTGTATAGCATAATTCCAAGGTCAGATAATTATGGTAAGTTGAGGCAATGTAGGATCTTGGCCCTTGTTTGCCTGCAGAAATACTTATCTCAGAGGAAACTGTTTGCTTGGTAAATCTGCATTTTGTGCATGTTCATTCTCCTCTCCCCATTCCACTCCTCTTTATTTCACATCCCTGGCATAAGGTGAAATATAGTGGCATTGTATTTTGAAATACTACCACTGATATTCCCACTAATTTAACATCATCATTACCATTATTTATATTCCCCCTTTCCTCCAATGAGTTCTTCACCTCCTTATCCTTGTAACAATTATGTGATGTACCTCAGGCTGGAGAGTCAGTGAGATACAGTAGTTATACTATACTACTAACACCCTGGGACCAGGGTTCAAACCTCCAGTGGAAACCCACTGAGTAACCTTGTGCAAGTCACTCTCTCAGCCTTAGAGGAAACCAATGGCAAGCTTGCTGGGAATAAATAAATCTTGCCAAGAAAACCTTAGTAGAGGGTCACAATAAGTTGGAGTCAACTTGAAGACACATAACAGCAACAGCAATTTTTAGAGCCTGTGTGGTATAGTGGTTTGCATGTTGCACTAGGACTCCAGGAGGTCAAGACTCAAA
The DNA here is from genome assembly GCA_948472985.1 of Iguana delicatissima. Lineage (NCBI taxonomy): Eukaryota > Metazoa > Chordata > Lepidosauria > Squamata > Iguanidae > Iguana > Iguana delicatissima. Next base: position 89,007 of record CAOKZL010003230.1, on the reverse strand, counting down.
TGTCCACACAACCATGGCAACTCACTGGGTGACCTTCATCAAGTCCTATTCCGTCAGCCTGAGAGGAAGACAATGGCAAACCCTCTCTGAATGAATCTTTCCAAGACCACTCCATGATAGCTTCTCCTCAGGGACAACATAAGCCAGAAATTACTTGAAAACATGCCACAACAACAACAACAACAACAACAACAACAACAGGAAGTCAGGTTGAGAAAAAATGAGTGGCCCAAGGAATCTACCATTTTCATAGACCAGTAGAGGCTAAATCATCCAAGTCCCAGTTTAACTCTTTAACCCAGTGTTTTCTAAAAGTGGGCCCTAAGGCATTGAATGTCAGCTCATCTAAGCCCAGCAAGCATGACCAGCGGCCAGTGATTCTGAGACTATAAGGAGTGGGAATCATTGCTCTAACCATGAATTCATCCTGGCTTTTACATAGTAATTTATAATTCCTTTTGCATCTTCCTTGAATATACATTCTTTTCATAACTATAATTCTTTAAGTATTTTCATTCCTAAACCTTTAGATATTTATAATTTTTATCTGCAGCATTGACATTTATAATCTTTATCCCGAGCTTAGATTCTTCCATATAGTGCCATCAATTCCATCAAATGTAGCTTTGCATGGACATTATAACTGAAGGCTATGAGAAGGAACATGATTGTCCTGATCTATGAGCCTCCTTTGGTGTGCCTAACATCCAAGTGGAAAAGCCATGCCTGTGTTGATAGACATGTTTAAATATTTGAAAGGATGTCATATTGAAGAGGGAACAGGCTTGTTTTCCACTGCTCCAGAGACTAGGACAAGGAGCAATGGATTCAAACGACAGGAAAAGAAATTCCACTTGAACCTCAGGAAGAACTTCCTGACAGTCAAAGCTGTTTGGCAGTAGAATATGCTGCCTCAGAGTGTGATGGAGTCTCCTCCTTTGGAGGTTTTTGAACAGAGGCTGGATGGCCATCTGTTGGGAGTACTTTGATGTGTGTTGCAGGAGGTTGGACTCAATGGCCCCTGTGGTCTCTTCCAACTCTATGATTCTATGATATTGGACCTCGTGTCTAAGTACTAGTGGTTCTGGCTGGGTTCATACAATCCCCACCCTGTGTGTGCATTTCAGACCAGAAACGCACACAGAATTCTTTCTTTTTCTCTGCAAGTCACTAAGACCAAGTTTCAATATGGAACATGGGACCTAGATTTCTGAATCCCACTGCAAACCCAAAGATCTTCTTTGGTGGTGGTTGTGCTGCTGCTGCTGCTGTTGTGTCCCTTCAAGTCATTTCTGACTTATAGTGACCCTAAGGCAAACTTGTCATGGTGTTTTTCTTGGCTGAATGTGTTTTGAGGAGGCTTGCCACTGACTCTCTATGAGTTTGAGAGAGTGTGTCTTGCCAAAGTTCACCCAATGGGTTTCCATGGCTGAGTGAAGATTCAAACCCCGGTCTCCTGAATTGTAGTCCAATGCTCAAAGAACTATGCCACACTGGCTCTGCAGGATCTTCTCTAGCTGTTGAAAAAACAAAACACTTTTAATGATATCTCTTAAGTATTCTCAAACTATCCAGTTAAAAAACAAAGCTACAATATAGCTTCCTAGCTTTCACTACTTTTAATATGCTTCTTAAGCACTACATGATGACCATATTAACATTTCTTCATACCCAGAGATTTTAAATTATCATGAAAATTTACTAATACCTCACCACCCATTATAAATTTTCAGATAATGCTATCTTGCAAAATTAGTTTATTAGTCTCTCAGCATGAGCGTCAAACCCAGGCAAAACCAAGGGAGACCGAAAGCCGTGGGGTACCCACAGTTCTGCCCTGTGACATTTTGTTGTCACTCAGGCACCTAACCCCTGAGGCACTCATGTTATCTGTCCTAATGGCAGAGATGTGTGAAAAAACATAGTTGACAAAATTATGGAAGCTCTTCATTGGCAATTTCAGGCATAGATCAACATTACACTGGGGAAAAGAATCAGATCTGCCTCCCTCTTTTTCTGCTGTAGCTGTATTTAAGAGTATGGTTTTGATATTAATAGGATTCTTCCCTCTATCTCCCCAGACCTGTCAGCTTTGTTTTGTCACATAAATGATAGGAATTGTTCACTTTGGATGTGATTCCAATAGTAATATAACTATAATGGCTAATATGAAATGGGAGCGGGGTAAAAAATCGTTGTGTGTCTCTAACCTCCTTGGCTCATGCTTTGCAGAAAGGTTGGAGAACTGGGCAACATACTTGCAGGGTTCTGCAACACTAATACATAGTGACAGCTGTGTTTAAAAATGTATGTGCTAGTCAGAAAGAACTCATTTCATTTCACACACTATTATTTTAGCAAGATTTTTCATCAAGGGTGGTAGAATTGTCAAGAAAGAAAAATGACAGGAACGAATACATGTGTGTATGTGCATGCGTGCACACACACGTGCACACACACAGACATATATAGTGTGTGCGTGGATATATTTCTATGTTGTAGTAATGTCTAATGGTCACTTTTTCTAAATGTGAGCCATCTTTATCTGTTCATGGCACAATTGGCGTCACTTGATGACAGCTTGGGTGTAAGGCTACAGCAAGGGTTGGTAACCCCAGAGGTCCCAGAGACCACCCCTGCCCCATTTCTCACATACACACCCAGCCCTACCTTATATCACAAAATTCAGAGAAATGTAAAGAACAAAGGGAAATTGTTCTCCACTTGATATACTAGTTTAGGAAGTGTCCATTGGGTTGCTTTTTCTTAATGGGCTGAACAAAATGAATTTAATCCCATTGCTCATACTCTCCAAATTTGCACAGATGAAAACCAGGGCCATTTCTGCACTATATTCATATAGTGCTGTTATTCCACTTTCAACCTCCTATGGAATCCTAGGGTTTGCAGTTTAGAGAGGGGCCTTTAGAATTCTCAGCTGGAGAGCTCCTTTAGTGCCTCAGTAAACTACACACCCCAGAATTCCACAAGATGTTGAAAGTGGAATAATAGCACTATAACCATGTAGTGTGGAAAGGTCCCAGGACACATGTGGCTGAGCAACAAAGGTTTGGTCAAGATGGCAAAAATTATAAAACCAAAAGAACACACAAGCTAGAAGAGGCTGCAGCAGTAAGTTTTTTTCCTGAGTCTAATGGGAAGGATAAGATTTTGTCCCTCCTCTCCTACCCTCCTTACTGAAATGAATGGAAACTTCTTTCACACTTCAAACTCAAGTTTGCAGCAACAGAAGTAAGCTGAGGACCAGGGAGGAAAGTAGGAAAAAGAGACAGAAACTGGGACGTTTTAAAAAGCAGCTGAAAAAGTAGCACAATTCAGGATTTATCAGACTCTTCCTTCCAAACTGGGATAGGTGGGGACAGGTTGCTGAGCATGAGAAGAACCTTGTTGCTAGGCCTTGGGTGGTCAGGGACATTGCAGCATTCCCTTTGGAAAATGAGTGCATCCACCACATGGCTGACATCATGACGGCACAAGTCTGTTGAGCCAAAGTAGATAAATGAAGTTCTCAATGGCTGTGACAGTCTAGATGTTGATTGCAACACAATTTCAACCTGTTGTTATGCTCAGCTGAGTAGGATTTCCTGCCTTCCTATGCAGAATTTAACAGAGAGAAATCACCCTTGTTTCATGTGGATTTTATTTTGAAAAGCCATCAAATAACATGGTAAAAAGAGTATAGCTATGCATTTGGAGCAGAGATGAGCAAATACCAGTATTTGGGGGGCTGCACTGCATATGAGGGGGACTTAGAGGGCCACAATGCCCCCAGCACCTAACTTCTAACATTTTTTTTCTAAAAAAAGGGAGTCCCAAACGCCCCTCCGGGGTGACGGGGATAATTACATCAGATTTCAACTCACCATTTTCAGGCCCTAATGAGTGTGTTTTTCAATCAGGAAATAAACCAGAAGTTGAAAGCTGGAAGTTTTCAGGGGGGAAAAAAGAGGGTACTAAGAGGTTTCAAAAATGGCTGTATTTTCCACGGTCCCGATTTAAGCCGAGGGAAACTTATGTGGAGAGTATGCCCACACTGCCTTAAATCAACCCTGTCTTAAATGACGCTGTGCCATTTTGCAGCCAAAAATTTGCAGCAATAGCAACTAGACAGCCCCACTTCTGCAGACTCTTAAGTCCCCTGCCACTGTCCCAAATCTCCTCCATGTTTTAAAAAAAAAATCAGTGCAATTTTTTTGGGAGAAAAAACCTAAATATCACAACCAACCCCTCTCCCAATTTGTGCAAACATGAAAAAAATCCCCTCTCTAACCCCTATTCCTTCTGTTTTTTGTTCAAATGGTCACAGGACAGAGTCACCTTTGTTTGTTATTTTGGGAGAGGAACCAGAGAAAGAAGGTATTTTGGTCCATGGAGGATTCAACCTTTGGAGGCAGACTGGGGTAGAAAATTAGCCCCAGCTTCTTCATAGTTGCCCACTCTTGTTCTGGGCAAAGCCTGGAGACTATACACACTATACACACACACACAACCTGTATGTGGCCACGTAGGTTTAGGACATAAAAGACTTCCTTAGGCAGACCTCTGGTGACCAAACATTAAAACTGCTATTCGAGCTACCATGATATGGTCTGATGGGTTTTGATCTTACCAATCTTTATATGACCCAATAAAACAACCTCAACAAAAAGAGAAACTCTCAAAAATGGAGCACAGTACACTAGACAATACATCACAAGGAGGCAAAATAATATGATTACCTTATTGTCCTTTTAAGTCACACAGCTGTATAATTTGGTGCCATGTACATAAAAGCATGTGCTACTTTTCTGTTCCCTGCCTCGTCTAAAGAGAGAAGGCATCACTTTTCAGGAGCTGGGACTTTCTGGTGGAAGATAATTATTGAAGCAGAAAGAATATTTCCCTGTGTTCTCTTAAGGGGACAGTCAGGGAAGAGAAATTGCCATTCCTGAGGCTCTTGTCTGCTGTTCCCTACCTAGAGACTCTTAACCTCTTTACTGCAATGTGGATATATGCTGCACGTCAAGGTTTACTGCACCTCTGGTGCTCAGCATGGAACATACGTCCTGCCTTTTGGCTGGCTCCTTTTTGAAAGTGTAATATTATTTGCACTGGGAAAACACATTGCAGTGGCTTAGCCATGCCTGAATGTTCCGTTCTTCTCTCTCTCTTCCTTAGTTCTAGACGTGCTTTTGAACCATGATAGGAGTCTTTGTATTTAATCATTGCACATAATAATGATGTGTAACTAATTAGAAGGTTGATGTGTGTCAAGCTTGCTACATCTTCTTTATGTTTCTTGGCAAAATCAACTGTTCCTGCTGTGCCTCTACTGAGTCCCTGCATGATACCTCAGTGATTGATACAGAGGGTAAAACTTTAGGTAGATGGAGGGATAGACCAGGGCCTAAATACCCTGTGGCACCAGGGTATTTAATCTTAAAAGCTAAGTAGGGTCAGCCCTGGCTAGTACTTGGATGGGAGATTGCCAATGAATACCAGGTGCTTTAGGGAGGAAATGGGAAAGCCACCTCTGAGTATTCCTTGTCTAAGAAAACTGTTACCCCAAAAAGTGGGTGACTCAGGAGTCCACCCGCAATGCCAATACCTCCACGTGTAAATGAGGAATTAATTTGTCCAATTGGGAGGCCTGTGAGAAGGGGGTAACCTAACAAGATTGTCCACCAAAGTTTATGGAGTTCTCCCAGGAAAGAACCAGCCAGATATTCAAAAGCAAACTCAAATGTGTTTTACTGAGAGAAATTCAGTCATACATACACAAAATTTAAGCAGTCACACCAGTCGCATAGGGACAGGACAGCTATGGGGGCGATTTGCCCCAGGCAGCTGAACCCATAGACACGCCCCCGCATGCCTTGGCCATGCCCCCACACACTGCGGCCACACCCCCACATCATAACCCACCCCCTCCTCCCCTCAACACATTCGAAGCTCCACTACTGAGTCACACACTCATACAAGGCTAACTGAAGGAAAAGGGAGGAAAGACTGATAGTGAAGTTTCAGGGAGTGGGCAATATTTACCAAGAGTGACAAAGGATCCTGTTCATTTTTGTGCAAGCTGAACATTTTGGACATATACTGCTTCCTCAAGCATGACCTCTACTAGGGCCCTTTCCGCAGGACAGCAGTGTTCCAGCATGGGGACATGAGAGGTGCGGGACCATGACGATGCTTCGGCATGATGTCATCATAGTCCCACCCTTCTCAAGTTGACATCCGGTGCGATCTCAGGATATATCATTGACGGAAAAACTCTATCAATGACTCCTGATTACTCAAGCCTTCCATCACCAGTGGCCACGTAGATGGGCCAGAAGTGCAATTGCGTGCTTCCTTCTCAACTGCAGCATGGTAAGATGGCTGACTGCAGTGCAGAAGGAAGAGGCATGTCCTTCACAATCCCTTGCACAGGCAGCCAATCAGGTGTGGGAGTATTGGGGATACACTGCCATCCCAGTAGAGGCACAGCCAGAATTGCAACGGGATGATGCATGAGAGCATCATCCTGTAGAAAGAGCCTAGGTAAGCAACGTCCTTGCCATTCCAGATTCATCTCAATATTTAAAAGCAATTCAAAGAAAACTCGCTTAGAAAACAACAATGACTTGCTGATGTCTGTGGCTGTAAGGAATTAGGATCTCCAGCCTCTTATGAACAGCGTTAATTGTATCTACTGCATTTTAGTTCTAGAATTGTGGTCTGGTTATTACATACTTTCTTATCTGTGTCCACTTGATATATGTAAGACCTCTTACTCTTCAGGTTCTGTTTATGACCTCTAATGCACAGTTTGGCATATGAATAATTCTACCTGTTCCCTTTAAACTACTTCTTTCCAGTTTCCACATCCTGTGTATCTTGTGTCACAGCCTTAACTTTCTCTCCACAAACAAAGTCAAAGTAGAAAACGAACATCAGAAATTTCAAGTATGCTTCTGGCCAAAATAAGTCTTATACCTTCTTCCCTCTCTAGGAGATAAGGCTAAAAAAAAATTCCAATTAAAATGGATTAAAAATTGATAGATTAGAAATCCTACATGATGACTCCAGGCACTTTCGTATGTTCATATTAGTTTAATGACACTGGAACAAGGTCACAACAGAAACACTTAGGAGAAGAATTTTCATTTTGCTTTTCTTTTTTCTTTCAACCTGCAGATGGGTAACTATCAGGGCTGGGAACTGTGTGACTTTCCAAATGGTATTGAACTGCATATCCCAACAGTCCTCACCATTGACTATGCTGAGTGGGATTCTTGGGCAATGCAGTCCAAAAAAAAGAAAAGAAAGAAATCTAGAAGGCCACAGGATTCCTACCTCTGGTATAAATATGGAGGGAGAAAGAGAAAGAGGCCACCATTGTCGTAACCCACTTCCATATTTGTGAAATGAGAAGCAATATAGAAATAGAAAGTATAGAAGGCTGAGATCCTGCATCAGACAAGTAACTACAATGTTGCAGCTATTCTCTGTCTCCTGATCTGACCACCCCAGAACCCACCTTAAAATCCAGGCAGCTGTACTGAAGAATGGAATTCTGCAGTTCTAGTGAGAGGGGTGCTGAAGAATGACATGTCCAGCCCCTTCTGCTGGTGAACCACAGCACCAAAAGGAGTTGTGACAGGACTCTGCAGGGATCTCTGCTTCTGTTCATTTAGTTGGGGGTGGGGGGTACATCGGCAGTCCTGGCAATGATCCCATGATGGTAAACGTGACTACCAAACAGGCTTTTTTCTCATTTAATTGAGATTGATTCTTTATTTTAAATAAAGACACTTTTTAAGACTCAGGTCTAAGAATGTGAATGAAATTGTGCATTGAAATGCACATTAGAAGGTGCATCCCCCTTAAACAGATCAGTAAAAGTGCTGACTGCATTCTACTTGGATGGGCAACTAAATGCACATTTAGCGTATGCTTGTAGCTGCCAATCCAGCACAATGACACTTGGGCATAATTCTACTTATGTAGACAAAAGCTGTTGAGTGGATTGGGTTTTAGATGTATTTTGCAAATGCTAAAAACATCTTAAACAAATTATTACTTTAATGATGTGACTTTGGTAAGTTCCTTGTGGAAAAAACTAATTTTCACCACTAATATTGATGCCAATAATATTGTCATAGTCATCCTGGTCATCAACATGCATCAATTTTATAAAATATATATCAAAAGGTGCTCAAAGATCCCTGTGCATTGCAATATATATTTACCTTTGTGTATAATCAATGCCTTAATGCTATCATTCTTGTTTATAAAATACAGAGGCCTTATTAAGGTACTTCAGGAGCAACAGCCATGTTAGTCTGTTGAAGCAAAAACACAGATACCCTAAAGAAAGATGTATTATAGTATACACTTTCATGGGTTCAAGTATATATGTACTGTATATATTGCTGAAATTCTGGACAACACTTCAAAAATCAGATGAAGTGGACAAGGGTTACTCACGCTAGAATAAAATTGCTATTATTAAGGGTGCCATGAGATTCTGTTATTAAGGAGTGTCACTTTACCACACAAGAAAAGAATCATATGATCACACTCTGAACCATATTAGATCAGAAAAGCATAGCAAGGTGTCATAAAACCAAACAGTTTTGGGGAACCAATGTTTATTCCACAGTAAAATATAACAAACAGGTATGAGGTTATAAACCTAGCTTACAATATTCTAAATGCCTAACAGGATGCTAGTCTACAAAAATAAGAGTGTTTCTGCCTGTTTCTGTCTCCATCATAGCTCCAAAACTGTGAAACCTAGATCCCCAAAACCTGATGGTCATTCTAAGGGGAACCAAAGGATATGCATCTCAATTGTTTGTTTGAAATGTATTGATTGCTTTTAATTAAATAAAAGAGAATCATAGAGAGTTTGTGACACAGAGAATCACACTGAGTCTTTGGGTGATACTGAGCCACTAGGCCACTAAGAGGCCAGGGTCCTGTGGAGTAAGAGCAAGAAGTCTTGAGATTTGCTCCAAATGATTATAGCTGGATTGGGGTGGATCACTTGAGGACCTGCCTATTTCAACTCCTGATTTTTCTCATTCCTTTATCTCATTTCTGGGTAACTGAGTTATCTGATCATCTTTCCTGTTTATGGCACCAAGAATGTGTATGTGCGTGTATGAATGTATGTATGTATCTATACAAAAGGAAAGAATAAGAATTTCCACTGACTGGTATATGGGGGGAAGGAAGGGGAAAGGACGAATGAGCAGTAGATAGAGGAAGAGGAATTCTGAAACTGTAAAAATGGCTTCACAGCCAGAATCCATAGGTGGTTGTGGGTTTTCTGAGCTTTGAGGCTGTGTTCTATTAGTATTTTCTTCTTATGTTTCATCTGCATCTGTGGCTGGCATCTTCAGAGGATCTGGTGGCATGGAAGTAAGACAGAGTATATATACTTGTGTAGTCCCCGGGTGAGAGGAAGCAATTTGCATATGTTATAGTTGGTCTGTTTGATGGCCTATTGTTAAATGGGATATCCCCCAAGGTTGTATTATTAGTCAGGGGACTGCAAACTGATCCGGCCAGGAAAATCAGCAGTAGCAGAGCATGTTATAAACCAGCCTGGACATAGAATGCTTTTTGAAAGCACAGAAATTCTGGACTGTCCTGACAACCACTATGCCAGACCACACAGAGAGGCCATTGAAATCCATAAACACATGGACTATTTCAACAGGAAAGAAGAAACTCGGAAAGTAAATAAAATTTGGCTACCAGTACTGAAGAACACTAAAATCAAGACTCAAAATATGCCAGTGAACACCACCCAGACTCTGGAGGTCCCTCTACAGAAGCAATACAATAGATTGCTAATGTCCTTAACACACTGTTATGCATATCCCCTGACTAACAACGCAACCCTGGGGAGTATTCCATTTAACAATAGGCCATCACACAGGCTAACTGTAACACATGCAAATTGCTTCCTCCCACCCAGGAACTACACAAGTGTATATACTCTGTCTCACTTCCATGCCACCAGATCCTCCGAAGATGCCAACCACAGATGCAGGCGAAACATTAAGAGAAAATACTAATAGAACACGGTCTCAAAGCCCAGAAAATCCACAACAACCTATAATTCTGAAACTGCTGGTTGAAAAGAAAGAGTGGAAGCTACAATTGTCATGTTGCCAGCTGGTTAATTTTAACTGAATTCTGGCCATGACGCTGATGCTAGTTTAAGCTATTAGCTAGTGTGTCATTAAAATAAAAAAGCAAACAAACAAAAACAAGTATTCTCTTCTGTTGTTTGCTATGTTTGCTGAGCAAAAAAGATCTTTGGTTGAGTCCCTATCGACTCTGACTTCTTCCCAGCATAGAGGAGTACATTCACTATTCTTTGGCCTATGTTGTGTTCAGCTCTCTCAAGGTTCTAGGAAATCAGTTCATTGCCATATAAATTGGTGTATTTTCAAACATCAATATGCACTTGCTGAGTTCTAATTACCTCCTGGGTCTCCACCCCAATTTCTATGATAAAGCAGTTCCTGGAATTGAACAATTAATAAATAATGATCATATCTGTATTGATTGTGGGAGATACTTTGTAGATTCTTTTTTTCCAACAACAACAACAAAAAGGAAACAACTTGTGCTAGCTTGCTGTCTCCCTTGAGATCTGGTTCTAGTCTGAGCAAAGAGACAGTGTTTCAATTTAAGGATGGTCTCATTAACAGACAATTAAGTGAGGTCAATGATGATGGACCAGAAACAGAGGGGGAAAATAAGAAAAGGCAAAAGGGGAGCAAATGAACTGAGTCCTGACAGTACCCTTGCAGAGAACATTTTCGGAAAGTTATTGAACATTGTCATTAAGAATTTGATGATATTTTTCTAAGTATGCTTTGTACCACTGCTATACTTTCAGTGTTTGTGGGTGCCTGTTCAATAGCCAAGAAAACAAGCAGAACATAAAGACCAGTTAACCCTAAAATTCCATGTAATTCTCAAAGCATTTGTAACATCTTAGTTGGTAAAAAATACTTGGGAAGTAGATTTGAAATACTCACAAACTACTTTTTGGAACTATACCTCCCAGAATCCCTAGCTAGCATGTGAATTTTTTTTTTCTTCAGCAGCCCAAATGATTAGCTAGGCTCTGAGGTGAAGTCCCTCTATGAAGAACAGACCCATGGGTTGAAATGGGAGCAGCTGAAGACCACAGCCACTGCCTGTTCATCCTTCTTCTAACAGAAGATACTTGGTCTACCATGAGGCATTTAAGCATAACTGAAGTATGTTAAATTGCTGGGCCTGCCATAAATTGCAATTGTCAGGAATTTCATCTACATTGCAAAGGACTAAAGTTGTTCCAGTTTATTTTTCCTGGCTGAAGGAAACTAGCAGGAGTTTGCATAGTGTAGAGGTTTGAATGTATTACCCCAAAAGGTGGGGGACCTTAAGGTCCTCCAGTAGTACCTGTGCTTCCATGATAAGATGTGGAATTAAAGCTCAAAAACGAGGCCTACAAGAGGTGGGGTAACCTTTCAGGATCTTTTCACCTTTGTATACCAGTACTAACTGGAGGGCACCAGTTAGAAATAATTAAAAAAAAGTCTTTATTGGGGGAATTCACAAACACACACATAATCAAGAAGTCTCACAAATGGTACAAGGCTAGCAGAAGAAAAGGAAAGAAAGGTTGAATAGCAAGTGTTTGGGAACTGGGTGATAATGACCATTCCTGAAGCAGTGGAGTATCAAACCAAAATGTCTTAGACTGAAAGAGTCTGGGAGGGGTTACAATGAACTGGAATCTGAGGGCCTTCAAGCAAGGTAACACGCTAATATGCTTTTAAAATACTAGCAATTAGCCATGGGCTGAGCCAGGGTTAAAATACCCTTTTTCTACCTTGAGGAGAGTGTGTTAATTGCTTTCTGGAAGAGCTGACAAAAGGGTCTGGAAGGTTCTGATTGCCTTTGTGGCAGGTGACTGAGGGAAGTCAGAATAGCCTCTTAATGACTGGAAACGAAAGGGAAAAGGGGGGTAGTTTCCATGGGAAAAGTAACAGGATGTCAACATTTTGGTTGCTCCTTCTAGCAGCTTAATTCACTATTGTTTCCTAGGCTTAGGTACATTAGAGGACCATCTAAAACTCCTCAGGTTGAGCTTCACAACTGATCCTTCTAAACTTATGACTTGGCCATGTTTAGGTCTTTTGTCCTAGCTTCAGGAAGCTTCCAGTCAGAGTTCTTTACTTTCCACACAGCTTTCAATTAAACAGTATTTATAGCGGTCAGTATTTAACACAGAGCATCTGTCAGCCTTTCACTGAAACTTATGCACAGCAGTTAATATTTGACAAAATCTGAGGTCTCACATTAAGGAAGACTCAACATTTGAGAGTATGTGATACAAGACTCACAGTAGGATTTAATAAATCTGACCAACGATTCTTCAATATTTTCATGTTTCATATTTTCACTTGTTTCTAGATTCACCAAATATATATATCATATGCTTCTATATCCATACATATAGCCATTACATTCACACTGGGTCCTCTCTACTGAAGATAATTGCTAAAGGCCAGTGAATGGGAAGAATATTCACTGTTATTTGTTTCCTATCTGAAAAATGAATTTCTTGGCACTTGGGAAACCAGTCAGAAATTGAAATGCAGTAGCGAGAAGACATACAAGTTTTGCCTGACGTTCACTCAGCCCAAAGTGTTTGAGGAAATTATTTGTGCAGAAATACACATAGGAAGCCCCTGTCTTTTAATGTTGCTCTTTCAATGCTTCCAAATTAAATACAAGTTCCATTAATCTGATGAAAGTTCCACTTTTTTTGCGGTTCTTCTTGCCTACTGAGGCTTGCTTGGTTGGGACCACTTGTGTGTTTGTGCTGCTTACAAAGCAAGCTGGGAGGGACAAATAGACATCAAGTTGACTGAGAGACTTTGCAAGCGGTGCACACATGGTAAGTCCCAAATGAACCTCTATGTCCTTCAAGCTCCCCGCAGTACCGTACATGGGTTCCACTTTTCAAGCAATTCTGTTTTCTGACAGCGCTCTGGTCCCTAACCTGTCAGATAAGTGGGGAAAGTCTATATACAATTTTGAGCAAAATTGCTACTTGCGTGAAAAGATAATATAGGTTTCTGAAAACTGTTGATTTTGTATGAAATATGTTTCTAACATACAGGAAAACAGAATTTTTATTCAAAAACTCATATATTTCTATATAAAATAATTTCCTGAAGCCCTTTGAATCTGTGAATTCTGGGCAAAACCTGCTAAAGAAATTTAGCTCATACTGTAAGGAGAATGATTTAGAAATTAACAGTAAGAAATCAAAAGCCTTAATTTTTGGAAGAAAAAAGAAACATTCTAGGTGTAAGCCAAAAGTCTGGTCAGTCCTAACATATGGCTCAGAGTTTGAGGGCTTTTTTGGTTACAAGAAATTAAAAAAGGTTCAAAACTGCTTTTTTGCATATTATTTTGAGAGTGCTTCCAGCTTGCCCAGAGCTGAAGTGGGAATTATGGCAGTCTCAGACCAAATTCAGCTAAAGCTTGATAACTGTTGGTTCAAGCTTGCATTGATGAATAAAATTAAGCTTCTGTTAGGCTTGAAATTTGGAGCTCTGCAATTTGCTATTGAATTGATGTATGTTAACCATTAACGGTGATATTAATTGGCAGTTTAGATACTCAGAGCTCATCAAACAACCTTGCTGTACAATTGTTTATTCTGCTCTGCTCCTGTTTATAATCAGTACGTACATGCAAAGAACTCTTGAACTCTTCTCGGGTCATCACTAGTAGTGATTGCTAGAGGGCAACTTTGGCCAAACAAAATTGTGCGTATGTGTCTGTCTTTCTTTCCTTTTCTTTTTGACCTTCCTACCTTGTGTTTGGGGGGTTCAAGTCAACTCTCTGTCCTTCCTGGCGATACGGTGTAGGTGTGCTTTGTTTATCCGCCCTAACATGTCCAATGGAATGTATACAAGAACAGTTAGTTGAATTATCTTGGTTATATAAATTTACATGGAAGTTGCCTAACTATGGCTTCAGTCTGGAGGTCCTAATAGGACCAACAATGGCAAAAAAAAATAGTTAGGTTAAGAATTAGCGACATCAGAACCCAATCTGATATTACTGCCCTGTCTTCCTCTAAGGCTTTAAAATGGTTAACTAGAATGAAATCACAATTCAAGAGTGAGAAACATCTGTTTCTTGAGAAAGAATCAATGTATTGCTTTTACTCATTTCCAGTTTGAGATGATGAACACAATGGTCCTCCAGGGAAGACTCCAGGGCATTCCACTCACAGATAGGCTGTGTATATGTGGCGCCCAAATAATAGAGGACCTGGCACATTATCTACATGAGTTCCATTTATATTCAAGCAGTGGGGAGCAATATCTGGGTCCCTTTTTGATTCACATGAGAAATTGGTCTGTGACAAATAATCTTTCTTTCTGAATGGTTTTAACCATTGTGTGACCCAGAGGGTCACCCACTTTGCAACTAAGCCTAAAACCTTAAGATATTAAGAGGTGGAAAGAGAGGGTGTCTAGTTTACTGGTTGACATACTTTTAGTCTGTTTCAGTGTAATCTAAGTATGTGACATGGCAATGTTTTCATTAGGGATGGGACGAATCCAGAATTTTCTGAATCCGGATCTGAATCCCTGGAAGGCTCTGGAATCCACAAATCTCACAAATCTCTAACCTTTCAAATCCTTTTTTTAAAAAGAGTTTAAAAAGCAAGGGAAAGAAGGACAATCTTGGGCAAGACACACTCTCTCAGCCTTAGCAAAAGCCTAGTCAAAGGCAAACCTCCCTCTGAACAAATCTGGCCAAGACAATTTTCATAGTTTTGCCCCAGATTGAAAGTGACATGAAGGCCCTTTCGACACAGGCAGGAAAAGGTGGATTAATTCCACCTTTTCCTGCCTGTGTAAATAGGGCCACACTCAGTAGAGAGATAATCCAGGTGAAAACTGGCTTTTCTTTGCATAGCTCCTTCTGGCATCCTGGGGTTTGTAGTTTGATGGCTGTGACCCCTTGTAAAACTGCAAAGCCCAGAATTGTGTCTGAAAAAGGTTTGCAAGGGAGCTGTCCAAAGGAATGTTTCAGCTGTCATTGAAATCTCAAGCCTGTAGCTTCCAGTCAAGTACTGAACTTAAATATGAAATGTTAAATTTCAGTATCTTAGAATACAAGCCCAGCTGTAATTTCTGAAATTGTTGGCCAAGGCCATTATTACTCCAAGGGAAAACCTCACCTACTGTGACACTGTAGGTTTATTTCCAGTCTCTTAAGTTGACTTCCAGCCTTGCAAGACTGGAAATTCCCTCCCAGTGTGTTACTAGGGTTCTTGCCAGCCTCCCAAAGCTGATTCCCACACTTGGAACGACTGGCAATCTCCCCAACTCTATCAGGTATGCTGCCACCCCCCCCCCCGAATTATGAGTATTTGGACAGGACAGGAGGGACCCTGACCAATCTCTAAGCGTAAGGATCTTCCACCTCCCCCTCCCCAAGAGTGAGAGGTCCTATGTAGCGTGTGCCAAACCTGGCGTGGAAATGGAGAGAAACGGAGGTTTATAGAAGTGTTTAATCAAGGCATGCAAATAACCAATGTCACACTTGGGAGACTCCCCTCTCCCAGGTACACTTAGTTACAAGAATTTACAAAACAAAATAACAACATCCCTAACGCGACTAACTACTTATTTCTAGTTACTCACAATTAGGTTATAGGCGTAGATGGTCTAAAGGAGAAGAGAGGGGGTGGGTCCAGGAGACATGGCACGCCTGCCAGCTCCACTGGCCCAGTTCTCCTTTCTCTCTGTCTCTCTCTGGCCACATGGCCTCTCAGAAGTTTTATATTTTCCTCCTTGGAAGGATCTGGAAGCATCTCCAAGATGCCCACCTCTTTTCCTTTTGGTTGGTCAATTCTCACCTTGTGATGACCTGTGATGCTGACCCTTTCCTTTTGGTTGGTCAACTCTCACCCTGTGACCCTTGATGCAATCCCAACACCTCATTAACCCTTGGTTTACCTGAAGAGGGAAGTATCTCCCTTTGATAAGCCTAGATAATGGGAAGCCCCATTATCACACCTACTTACTATCTTCCCTTGTATGTCTGGTTGCCCAGGTTTTCACATGTCCCAGGCGCCCAGGTTTTCACGCATCCCAGTCTCCCTAGTTTTCAGGCGTCCCGATCTCCAACGATCTATTTAGTTGGCAGATTCGAAAGATTCGGTTTGCCTATTTTTGCACAGGGATTCAGATTCAGGAATCTCAAATCCTTACCCAGGATTTGAGGATTCAGTTGGCCCATCCCTAGTTTTCATTGTCCTTTTTTTAGTATTTATAATTTTTACATTTTATCATTTGTAATTGTTTGAAATGGTCAGCAGGCTAAATCAATGCACTGACCTATCTATTCACCTATGGGTGTACTTCTAACTCTGTCAATGCATTTGAAAGAGTAAATTGATGTGCATGAAAGCCATACTAAAAGAAATCAATTAGTCTCATAGGTGCCGCTTGATTTCTTCATTCCCCACCCCATCTTTCCTCTATTTGATGCTGAAATAGACTAAGATGGCTATCTACCTGAAAACTGTTGGATTTTAGCACCGGTTACTTTTGCTCAGATAGATATTTGGTTGCAAAGGGCAAGCTGTTTCATCCTGCACCCCATAATGCAGTATGTTATGAGCATCTGCAACTACCTCTGATTTTAGTAGCACCAAGTTATTTTAAAAATAAGGGGAGACAGGTAGTATGTGACACAAACACAGATTATTCTCCCCTCCACATAAAAGGGGGGGGGCAAATGCAAAGCTCATGCAAGATATTCATTTCTAGTCTGTCAAGACATATCCTTTCCACAGGTACTCTCAGTGATACAGTCTCAGCTCCCCAAGCAGAGATGGCGCATATTTGTATTCGTTGCAGTCCTCTTCCTGATCTATGCAAAAGTACTGAATATTCTTCCCATGTACATAAGCCACCATGATATAAGCCTGGAAAAGAATATGTCAAGGACAGTACGCGGTAAACTATAATAACCGTAGAGACACATCCATGCCTTCTAAACACCTCTGGCTCCTTGTTCAACATTTGCACAGAGCCTGTGCACAAAGGGAAGGGATTTGGGAGATCAGATAACTAGGAACACAGCCCCATTATTAGTGTGCACAACGTAATCTGCATTACAAAATATTAAGTGTACACACACACACATTCAAGCATGCCATTTCCACTCAGGGCTGCTTCTCACACTGGTTCTCATACCTGCAGGTTGATTTTCAAATTGTTTTATAAATGTCTAGAGAGTATTTTATAGTACATGCACACAATTTTATCTGATTCAATATAGACTTCTTAACTATTCTGTTTTACATTTCAGCTAATACGAGGCATATGTGTGCATATAATTTTTGTACCTCTTCTCCCTACACCTTGCTTATCACGATTAACTGTAACTATAATAGCCTCTGAAGGCCATACAAATATTTCCTGGCTGAAACAGGTTGAGCTAAAAGATCAAATGAAATTATGTGTGTACATGTATATCTTGAGACTCAGTTTCTCTTTTCCATATCAGGTTTACTGAATGCTTCCCACTCCTTTTGCTTCTAGTCCAGGCAGTGCCTGACATATCTCCCTGGATTATCCTTTACCTCATAGTTGAATATATGTGCAAATGTCATTGGAAAGCATAAGACTGGGTCTGTCTTCCGGCACATCAACTAGGATCCCTTCCTCCACATCATAGTTCATTCCATATAGGTCGCAATTTTTTTAAGTAGCTTTTTCGAAGGTGCTTGCTCTAGGGGGGAAGGCCAGGAGGAGTCCTTATCCACAGTTATGCCCACCTTAATTTGGATCCAGCATATTGGAGGGAAGAGGGGGAAGGCAGCCCAGATACCAATTTAGAACATCAAATAGCAGTTCTTACAATGACCCAGAAACAATTCAGGGACAGGAAGAGCCTGATGGAACTAAGGCCCTTTTCACACCTTACCTGGTGCCACTGGCATCATGCGGGGATTGCGCAAAAAGCCTTGTCTGAGAGGCACTCGTATCTCCTCCGCTTCCCCTCCACACCAGCTCTGTGCTGGCCAGAAGGATGCATGAGCGCTCCGCCCCTTCCTTCCTCCCACAGCACAGCTAGGTACTTTCCCAGATACCCCAAGCATGATGGCCGCACGTCTGGAGCCTCTTCACACAATGTAAGTGCGTGTGGGGCATGGGAAAGACGCACAATGTGCATCATTTTCGGCAATGAGCCGAAAATGATATAATGCGCGATCACCACCTAATGGCCTTGGGAGCATCGCATGATTGTGAGGACGTCATGTGGAACAGTCCTCACAATCATGCAATGCTCCCGAGGCCATTTGCAACAGGACTGGCATGCGAAAAGGGCCTAACATTATCTGCAGAGTAGACTCAGTGGGCCTGCTTCTCATCTCCTTCTGATGGAACCTGATGTCCGCTCTGGAGCCCAGTTCATGGTGGGGTGGCCTCCTGACTCTGTTACTAGTCATGCTGTTCCCTATCACATGGCCCTGTTGGCTCAGCCTCCTCCAGTCTCCCACGATCTTCCTTTTCTCCTACTTCCTCCTCTTCTTTGTTCATCTTCTCTGTTGCGTGCATCTACTTGTTCCCTTCAACTGACTGTGTTCCCAGACCCCATTCTTCCTGCCTATTGTGTCCTATTCTGTTCTTGCATCCCTCCTGTGGCTGGCTCCCTCATCTTGGGGCCCACAGACTTATCTGGAGCAATTCTCCCACTGGGTGGTACATTTCTTGAAAAAGAGAATTCTCTTCTTCCATCCAAAACATTATATTTCTCTGAAATACAGTAGAATTTCTACCCCATTCAGTGGTGTTCTGTGCCTGAAAAGTAGCTTAATAACATGTGTTTGGGTGATTTAGGGCTCTTCCAATGTTACCGCAAATGGAAAACAAGCTTTTAATAAAAGGCCATAACTCACCTACCTGGGAAGCAGGCGATTTTGTTCTCCAGTAAATTCTCCTGATTATCTCCAAAACAGAGAAGTAAATATTTCTTTCAGTTTGTAAGGTAAATGAGGCTGCCTTGTATTGGACGTGACAAAGTGCACCCTCGATACAGACACTTGTTTTTGAGTCAACAAAATTGTTTTCATGATGGAATAGCTTTTTGTGCTTCGGCAATTAAATTGTTATGATTGTTATGATTTTATAATTATACAACATAAGCATGAAACAGCTTAATTATAAAATTGTAACAATTTAATTTGCATTCCTGGTTTTTCAGTTTTTGAAGAAGTCCCACATTGGATTCCTCCCTCCTTTCTTGTTCTAATCAGCTAGCTGCAAGTTGACTTGGTAGCCAAAAATAAACTACTTTCCACTAGATCACTTCTCCCCCCCCCCCCACAGAGGAGAGGATTGGAGTGGGTTGGGTCTTGCCCCTCCCACTAAGGTCAATGCAAGAAGAAAAGTAATGCAGCAGTCACTGGAAGGAGCCTATATTACTCCGATCGTTTCTTTTGGTAAACAAGAGTAAACAAAGCAACTTACTAGGAAGATTTCCGCACTAGATAGTTATAGCGCTGTTATCTTGCTTTCAGCATCCTATGGAATCCTGGGGTTTGCAGTTTCGGGATTCCATGGGATGCTGAAAGCGGAATAACAGCGCTATAACCATCTAGTGCAGAAATGGCCTAAGAGGGACCTTCTTTGAAGAGATCCCCTTTGAATTACAATATCACCAGATTGGGCTCTCTCTCAATCTTTCTTTCTCACAATTACACAGATTTCACCCCTGAACACATGTGAGATTCCTCTCCATTTTTAATTTTCCAAAACAGGATCAATATTGCAGAGAAGCATTCCTGATCTGTAAATATCCCCCCACCATTTCTTTCTCCAGATTTGCTTGTTTCTGAGATTTACATTAATCTTATACTTTATAGTTTAGTTTTCTTCACCCCCTTCATTTGGATTGATCAACCCTGTGTCCCCATGCACCAGGGCTGCACAGTGCCATAGAAAACAAATTGAAACTTAGAGCAATGGTCCATTTTTATTAGCAATGTAGTCATGCACACATTCCTTAGAAATGAGCCCCAGTGAGTTCAGTGGGACTTACTCCTAGCTAAATGTATGTTGGATTGTAGCCAAAGGGAGACATGCTGAAGTGTTATTGGGATGCATGGATTTGTTTATGACAGACAGGGATTTCCCCTCCTCCATGTCTTTCTTAACTCATTTCATTCCATTTATGCCCTGAATATAAAAGTATTGTAATTTTTTTTTACTCCATCCACCTCCCATTTTTATCCTTACAACAACCTTATGAAGTAGATTAGCTTGTAAGACTACGATCGGTTCAAAGTGAACCATTATGAGGAAGCTGGGATTTGCCCTGGTCTATATTGTACGTTGGGCAGATATGGACAAAGAGCTCACGCAACAATACAGATTTGAGAGAAAGCTGCAATTCTAAGTAGGGTGTGACAGAGCCATTTTGATTTTACAATAATGCATTATATAATAGTATATGTATCGTTAATCATGTTGGATACACACAATTTTGTTTATTGATTTGAGCATTTTGGTGTTGTTTTTTTTACAGGCTTTCCTAAACTCAGTAGATAAATTCTAAAGTTTCTTTTTTTAAAATGCTAGGTTTGTATATTTTTTCCTCATTAGTTTTGGCTTTCACATTGCCTTGACACACTTTTTTGTCCACTCTGTGATATTGCTTGGCCCCATGTGTACCAGTTTTTATCTGTGAAACTTTGGATGTTATGTGAGGTCTGACCACCAAGTGGAAATTTGGGGTTGTGCAATCTAAACTGCTAGCAAAAGCAGTCTCCACCCCTTCTTGCTTCATTTGCTGTCCCCAACTCTCCCCATCAACATATTGGTCAATCTCTCTCTATCTCTAGGCAGAAAGATACCTTTCAGAATATTTTTTTTAAAAGCCTTAACTATTCTTTTTAAAGCTGACAGAGGAATTTATACTAATACAACACACAAGTGTGTCATGCTCTCAAACTCTCCAAATTTGGCAGTACAGTCCGGATTAATCCTCTGTCATCCCATTTTTCAGGTGCTTTAAAAATGTGCTAGTTTCTCTCCCCGCCCACATCCTCCTTTTGTCCTCATTTGACTTCAGTTGCTGTCAGATGAATTCAAAGTGCAGAAGTATGTTGCATTCAATTAAACCAGCTGCAAGGAGAGAAGAGGATGGGGAGGGCACAATCCTGACCTTCTCAGTAGGCTCTGGCAAAAGCAAATTGCTTCAGCCTCTCCTGGCTAATGTGTTCTTCCTTATTAGTAATTTTTGCCATCTTGACTACATCTGATGTGGCTAGGCCAAATGTATCCCAGGTTTCATCTGTAAAATGCTGGAGAATATGGCACACATCTTTCCTAGTGGCCATTTCTGCACTACACTGTTATAGTGCTACTATTCCACTTTCCCACTTTCAACATCCTGTGGAATTCTGGGGTTTGTAGTTTACTGAGGCCAAATTGCTCTCCGGCTGAGAATTGTAAACGCCCTTCTCTAAACTGCAAACCTCAGATTACATAGGATGTTGAAAGTGGAATAATAGCACTATAACAGTGTAGTATGGAAATGGCCAGTATCTACCATCAGGCCTACAATCCTATACAAATTTACCTGGGAGAAAATCCCATTTATTTCAGGGAGATTTATTCACAGTATTCATGGATAAGATTGAGCTGTAAGATTGAGCTGTAAGTGCTATAACCCCAAAAAGAGTTTAAATCGTTTCAAAGTTTAGAAAATGCTTGGCCTATTTGTGGTTCCAGTTTTAACAGGTCTGACCAGAGAAGTGATCTGAAGAATGATCACCAATTCCATAATGATTTATGGACTTCTTCTGATGCTGTTGATCAACTCAAATATCCCAAGAGACCTCAAACTAGAACAAACTTTCTGCAAAGACTCAAACAATGATGGTTACTTGGAGGCTATTGTCCTTTATAGCAAAGATGTCACAGTCTGCAAATACTTGAGCCAAGGTACAGTTTCCGAAATATATCATATGGAGCAAGCAAAGATACACGGAGGACAACAGGAATGATGGATGAAGCAAAACATACAGCAAGTGACTTCAAGAAGATGTGATCTAATTTTAGGACCAGTGCTGGCAAAAGCTTTTTTTTAAGAAAAGGGAAAAAATGGATTCAAACACACTTACTGATGCAGAAGATCTTGAAGAGTAATATTCAATTAAAACCAGAACTTTTTCTTCTCAGACTGATGGCTGTACAGCTGGCAAAGAGCCATGGAAGATTGCTTTAGTTTATGACTATGGCAGCAAGACTGCTCTATGTTCAAAGATGGAAGAACTCAGTAATACTCACTATAGCAGAAATGGACAAATTAACAAGTTGGATTAGAGAAAGGCCATTATGACATTCCTCAAAGCCTGAAAGCCCCTTATTGACCTTTTTTTTTTTTTTTTTTGCACAAGGTGGGGAGGAGAAAATGATTTTTTAACTTAATGGTTTTGATGATTAGAAAGACTAAGCTATTGGAAGAAGGGAATTTGTTGTAATTTTAGAGAGAGAGGTAGGAATAACTATGTGTATATCACTTTTGGAAGGAAAAACAGAAGTCACTTTTCTCTGTCTTTTTTTCTCCTTTTTTTCTTTTCTTTTTTTAACCTTTATTTTTCTGTGACTCTTTGTAACTTTTTATGTATTAAAAGTACTAAATGTATTTAAAACTTCTTCCTAATAAAAATATTTAAAAAAAAAACCAGTCCTAGCCTATCCTATCCAGTAGTGAGTTGGGAACTGGGGAGCAGTTGTCCCCCAGAATTCTATTCTGATAGCTTTGTTTCTTGGGGGTAGAATGCCTCATACACCACCCTTGTTCCTATCTTGTATAGTAACAACAGACTCACAGTTCAATCCTTACTCAGAGTCAGGAATGCTAGAGTACATTAAGACACTTCTGCTACTGGAATGGCCCTTTGCTGACTGAATGTCCCTTATGCCAACATGAGCCCCTTATGTGTCAGAAAAGGTTGGATCAAACCTGCAGAAAATACTTTGTGATGTGGGTTGTTAAGTGCACCTATGGAAAGTCATGTGACTCTAGCTGAGTCATGCTGAGTCATGCGGATGAGCAACCAGGGGAGAAGGTTGCATCAGGTACGGGGAGAATGCAAAGGTTGGCAGGATTGCATCAGCTAGTGTGAGTATAAATGTAGCTGAGAGCTAGCCAACAAGCACACACAGTACCTGAGCATATATGCCGGAGGCTCTGTCAGAAGGACCAAGCAGAGAGATGCTGGAACGCCTTCTGGAGATTCTTGTAAATATGTACACATTGTAACTCAAGAATAAATTGCCTCCTTGGTGGAAGAGAACAATTGGCGTGGGTGAGTTTTTCCTGGCTACAGCGCATTGCTGCTAAGATATTCTCTGCTGCTGGGCACGTTTCCAAAGCTGTGGGAGCAATCTCTGCTATGTTTTGGGTGTGACATTGTGTTGGCTCATCTCAGAGATAATTGCTCTTTTAAAGAAGTGGGTTTGACAAAACATTTTTTTATTGTTCAAGTACACAGCTTATACTCAAGACAAGAGACCATATGCAAATGACACCATACTACCAGCAAAAAGACAGCAAAACCTGGAATGATTATTGAAGAAAAGCAAGGAAGATAATACAATGACAGGTTCGTTTGTTTGTGTGGCTTGATTGTGTATACATAGTTCAACAAAAAAGAATTTTTACTGTCTTTCTTTTCTGGTCATTAAGATAACTATTTGTTTTATTGCATGATTATTACTGAAAATAATTTTGCTGTAAAGAGCAGGCGGTGTTGAGACTCCTCACTGAGTCTCAAATATGCTAGGTGCAGCGATCATTAAGCATGCTTACTGGATGTTGCATAGAATGAAGTGTCCTGGTAATGAGAAAGGTTAGCTACCTAGAACCCTGAACAGGAGGACTATCTATGCAACAAAGATTTGTTACAGAGCTCAATATACTTACCTATAATGGGCTTCTACCAGCAGAGGTTGTGCACAGTCCACAAAGGAGGTGGGGTTCTTTCCGTTATAGCACTTTGATTAGAGTTGCCCTATGACCAGCTTGGCTGAGTTTTAGACATATTCTAGACAGGCCACTCAGTGTACATTTGGGCCATCATGAGTTCTGGATTCCAAACTTTTTTATTTTTTTTTCAAAGTGAGGTATCTAGCCTTTGTAGAAACCAAGACATGAAGCAAAACGTGGAGGCACTCTGTGGTCAAATTGTTCCACAAGAAACTAGTCTGCCTGCAGATTTCAGACACAAGGAAACAAGAGTGTGAGGTGTGAATATCAAAGTTCAAAATGCAAGAGAAGGATGCACTGTAAGGGTTCAAGGTGAGGTCAGGGGAGGAGGAAGAGAGATGGGATGTCATGTCCCAGGCAGACCAGGCAACCAATCAGCAAACCAGCAGGGCAGAGCTTACTCACAGAGATGAAAGCAAGAGTAGTCCAAACATAATTCAGGTCAAGAGTGAAAGTTCCAAGGCAAATAAATCCACAAAGGCAAATCTGAATCAGTGTCAAACAAGCAGAGGTCCAAGAGACTCAGGAAAACACAGCATAGGGCTTTAACCACCTGTAAGATCAGTTGTCAGCCCTGGGAAGACATGGGCCAGCTGTTTGCTTTTTATAGCTAATGGTATTGCCACAGGTATTCCCTCATTAAAGCCTATTTGTTACTTAAATTAGCTGAATGCCTGAGATCTTTTTTCTGGCGTCATCTCTCCCACACAGTAAGAGCCTGTGTTGCTTCGTCTTCTGATACTTGTTCCCCTTGCTCATGCCCCTGCTGTTGCTTGATATTTCCCACTGAGCAAACTTCTGGGGAAGGTTCTGCCTCAGATTCAAAATCCCACTCCTCACTGTCAGGGTCTCCAAGGCAAGGCATGACATGGGAGAGCAAGTGGCGCAAGTGAGAGTGTCAAGAAACCATCACAAGGTGCATTGCAAGGGGGTAAACTGAGGAGGAAAGGCTGGAGGAATGGACAAATGGACAGACAGATATTTTGAGACTGCATTGCTCTCTAGATTTTTTTAAAAACACAAAATACTCCTTGACTTTCATGAGAGTTTGGGGCACAGACCCCTTGCGAAAGTAAAAAAACTGCAAAAAACTCCCTCCGCCCAAGTGAGCACTCTCCCTCCCAGGGCTCCTCCTCCATTCTCCTGCCTGTTGCCTACGCACCCCACCTTCTTTCTGCCCACACAGGGTACAGGCAAATGAATGGAAGGGAAAACATTCACCCCCACTCCGTTCACCTGCCCATTGCCTGCGTGCCTTTCCTTCTCTTTGGGCGTGTGGGCAACAGGAAGGAGATTGAAGAGGGAAGGGCTGGCATGCATGTGAATCTTTCCCTCTCCCATTTACTTGCCTTTCGGTGGAGCACAGAGAAGGAAGACAGCATGCCTGGACACAATGCCAGGGAATGGGAGGGGGAGAATAGGGGGAGGCAAGCAGGCACCTCATGGATAATCAAATTTGCGGAGGTCAAACCCATGAATGTGGAGGGAGAACTGTAGACACATTTGCTTACCTTAGTTTTCAGAAAAATGTTGTACAAGCCTCTACGATACATCTAATATATAAAAGTCAAAGTTTGCCTGCTTGTCTGTGTCAGGTGAAGACCTCATGTGATTGGCTGCCTAAGAAGATTCTATGGAATCCTGGGATTTGCAGTTTAGGGAAGGGGGGCCTTTAGAATTCTCAGCAGATAGTAGACCGGTTGCTATGGAGATGACGCCTAGCAGCAAGGAAGAGGACAGTGTATTCCCTCAGGAACCCAATCTTTCTATGTGAATACAGATTGGATTGGGGAATATGGGGAAAAGTTACAGGTACTGGACAAGACAGTGTGGGAAATTAGAGACACAGGATCTCAAACCTTTCTAACTAGTATTACCTATAAGAAAATAAAATCCCAGACAACACCAGGTAGATACGCTAGCGTTCTTATATAAGGCATGGGTGCCAAACCTTATTTTTTTCTAAGATTTCTGCCTGTTCCGCACATAGCATGGTGTTAAAGGGTATGCTTTTTGGAAGTGCATTGGCCCCCAATCCAGCTAAGAACCAACGTGTGTGTGGTTTCAACTGTCATTTCCATATAAAAATCCTCACATATACCCTTGGGATGGGTTTTAAAAAAAGAAAACAAATGATTGCTACCAATGGATTCATTTTCTTTTTTAAATGCCTTTGTGGGTGCAAGAAAATAAATTCAGATTAAAAACAGATGGAGCAAGGTTTAAACTCCACCCAGCCAAGTACACCAGTCATGATCTGGGTCAAAGTCACACTGTATTTCAGATTTTCTGTTCAAAATGTGGGCTGACATTCTGTTAGTTACAACACAGTAAATTAGAGTTAGGCCATCATAAATGCTTCATATTCTCATTTATAATCATGGCACTATTGCTGTTAATGCAAATGACCCTGAAACCCACCTGGCCAGTCAGAGATGCTACAGGATTGTGTGGTCAGTTGCTGTTGGAGAAGACTGGTCACGTCATCCTGCAGAATGACAGTCATCCACAGAAGAGACTTCTGTAGCTCTGGATGGCTGACTGGCTTTTAAGATGGGTTTCAGAAGTTGGATGGGGAGTTAAAGCATAGCTACGGCATCATAGCAATATGTCTGATACAAGATCTCAGCTGTGATCTTTAATTTCACCCTTTGGGCTTAACATAATATGTACTTAGATTCATAGTTAGTATTAAGGCTGGAAGTGTGATAACTGAAGCCCCTGTCAGAGCTGCCGATGACGAGCAGCAGCTGTTGGTCCCCGTGGCTCAGGGTGGAGATGAGTCCTGCAGCTCAAGAGCTCCCCCTGCTGCCATGGACCATGCAGAAGCGGACGTCCCTCTGCCTGCTCCTTTAGAGCAACAGGGATCCGATTCTGTGCCTGCTCCTTTGGAGCAACAGGGATCTGATTCTGAAGAGGCTCTGGAGCCTGGTTCAATAAGCCTCCAGTCAAGGCAGAGACTCAAGAGGGCTGTGCAAAGGGAGGCTTCCTTGGCTAAGTTTAAGAAGCGGTGACTGGACACACCTGTGCCTGGGTCTATATAACTGCCTGCCTGGAAGCTTCCCTTTGCTTGTGGCAAACTTCTTACAAGCCCTTCTCTTGCCTGCACCTTGCTCCTAGCACCTGGTTCCTGATACCTTGAATTGATCTCTGGACTCTTGACCCTTGGCTTTGGAACTCTGACTACGGCTTTGCTTGGCGCTCTGATAAATGAACTTCCTTGAGTAAGTGCTTGCTTGTCTCCTCCCGGCTGGACTTTGCTGGCTCTCCCACTCTCTTCTCCAGGCTGGCTTGCCGCCCAGGTCTCTGACCTTGACAGGAATCGCATATGGTCTTTACACATACATAAGCACCGTAGTTATGGTACTATGGGCAGAATCCCAATTCAGTCCCACCTCCATCTCCACTTACTAGGAAGCAGTTGCTGCAATCAATGGAGGTCTGTTCTCCTGTTGCTCAAGAAACAGCTGGCTGTTATTTCTACCCCTTCCCATGAGCAAGCTTCCTTGTGACAGGCAAGAACAGGGTCCCTGTCACAATTCTGCCTTGTGCCTGAGATTGCTTGCTTGATAGGAAGGTGACAACAACAGCCAGAAGTTTCCTGAGCAATGGGAGAATAGACTCCCCACCCTGTCAATCATAGTGGTTCCTTTCAAGTAAGTGGAAACTGGGGGACCTTCATGGTCTTTACATAGCCTGTAAACTAGGGGATACGTAGACACTGTGAGTATGCAACACTCATGGGTACACAACTCCAGGTTATGCATTCATCTCTGTGATACAGGATGCTGGCCTACAGTTATAACAAGTGTCTTCGTCCTAACATGTAGAGAGTGTTGCATTCACCTAGCCAGCAATATTGTATGTTACCCTAAAGGGTGGGGGACTTTGAGGTCCACCTGCAACGCCACTGTCTCCTTAGAACTAGGGGGAATTATAGCTCAAATGAGACCTGTGAGAGGAGGGTAAACAGCAAGGTCTTTTCACCTGTGTATACCAGTACTAACTGTAAAGAGAGCTCCAGTTAAAGTTAAATAAAGTATTTTATTTGCAATTAACAAACATGCAAGAAATCAGACACTCTTAAGAGCCATACAAAGCTATCAGAAAATGAGGCAAGCAAGGATGGATAGAGAGAGAGACTGGGTGGAAAGGGTGATAGTTACAAGTCCTGAAGCAGGTCAAAGCAGAGTGGCTTGGACAGCTGTCTGAAGGTAGAAAGAATGAACAAGGGCTGGGCACCATGTGTTATGTCCAAGTACTACAATTTACTGGGTCTTGAGCTGTTTTTAAAAAATACTCTTATTACCTGCCCTGAAGGAAGGTGCATCGACAAAGTGGTAATGGCTTTCTCACAGGGTTGACAAAGGAGTCCAGAATGGACTGATTGTCTCTAGATGACAAAACACTGATGGGGGTCCTGACAATCTCTTAATGTTTTGGTCAGGTAAAGTGAAGGTCTCTGTAGGATATGCTCACAATAGGGTTTCTGATTGCTTCACCTGGGCAGTTTTGCCTGCTATTGCTTTTGGGACTGCTTGTAGCTTGCAGTTTTTGAAAGTGTTATCATATGCCCATTAGTATTAGGCTTTCCCACCTAATCCTCTCTGAATTTATGACTTGATCTTGTCTGAGGTATCCTGACTTGGCATATGCTTACAGCCAGCACACTTTCAAACATGTGTTCCAGACATAAATATGTCCAGTTATGAAAACAGCACATCCCACAGAGTGGGTGTGTATGCTGTGGTAACAGGTAGTTAAACTCTCTTTTAGCAGTCCACTGCCTCAGTTGCTGCCTTGCCCAATTTATATCTTGCACAAGCCATCCTAAGCAATATGTCTTTCTTCTCCACTGGATCCCAGGACTACTTGTTCCCACAGAGCACTCCATTTGTTTTTATTTCTTTACCATCCCAATGTGTGTCCCACTGGCTGACTGAAGACAACATTTAAACATTCTCACATTTTATTCCATCTTGGGTAGAACAAATAGTTAGACACACACAAATGGGCACATACTCCCCCCCTCGAAAAAAGAGGGGAAAAGACAATCCAAGAGACCGAGACATAGTCTGCATATAGAAATACATTTAAGAGTTTAAAAAAAAAATAGAAAAACTGTGTATGAGGGCAAAAAATACTCCTAAATCGATCACTGTCCAATATGATGGGCAATAACAGGAAAAGCTGAAAAGCCACCAAATATCCATTCAGCAATGCTATAACTAATCATTTTTTTAAACAACAATCTTATACATGTGTATGCTCTCTCTTTCTCAAAACACTGTTGCATAGCTATTTTTCTTTAAAAAATCATTATACTATTCAGCAACCCCATGGGCTTCTTACAACTTTATAAGTGGACTTACACCTGTACAAACTAGGATTGGGCAATTCCGTAACATCTGTAGCCAGTAGTGGGCTGATGTTACATTACTAGGTAGGTGAGGTGGCACAATGGCTGACACATATTGGTTCCTGTTTTCTTGATTCCTGTTGTTTGCTTATTCTTCTTATTTCACATTTGGTTGTGTACTGTCTTCTAAGCAGTAAGACTCTATCAAGGAGATAAATGTTTTAATCATTCTAGAGCCCTGTAAGAACAAGATCATTATTAAAATAGACTGGAATTCTCTATTGTGATCACTGCTCTGTAATTTTACATATACTAAGCTATGTAATGGAGGTGCTAAGAAACTTGTAAACGAATTGCAAAGAGCAAGAGTATCCCAATGCAAATTGGAAAGTGCCAGTGTGCATCAGCATTCCTAGCCAGTCTCCTGATGTGCATCTTTCACATTGGCTAGGGAGTACCAGTGTGCCAGTGTCCCATTATGCATCTTTGCCTTTCAACTAATAGGGTTCCTCAGCACCTTTACTACACAGCTAAGTCTACGTAAAGTTATGTCACATACACCATGATAGAGGATTCTGGCCAATCTGCTCTGCCCTATATACAAATATCTAAGGGCGATGTACAATAAAAACAAGTTTAACTTACTCCCTCATTCACTTATAGGGAAGCCAGAAACTTTTTAGAATATTTGCTTCTCTAACATACAGGAAGCTGAAAGCTGGCAAACAGAGTGGCAATCGAAGAAGGCTTTAAAAACAGAATGAATTGTCACAGTGTCCACACAAGCACATTTCATCTGGAATGGAAAGACAGGAATAGAGTGGGTTGAGTGCTGGACCATTCAGCCATGGTAAAACAGTGGAGATGATCTTGGGAAAATTACATTCTCTCAACCTTTGAGGAAGGCAACAGCATACCTCCTCTGAACAAATCTTGCCAAAAGAAGGGTTGCCATAAGTCAGAGTCAACATGAATAACACAACAGCAACAACAGAAAGGAAAATCAGTTACTATTATTTTCCCCTGTACCTGATTTTTTTTTAAAAAAAAAGTCAAGCTTTTTCTGTATAAAGAAATGTGCACATCTTGATAAATTCTTCAAAATCTGAAAAGAAATATTCTTTCCCAATTGCAGCAGCCAACATCTGAGTAAATTCAGTTACCCCAAGCACAGAGATTATTGTGCTTTGTATGCCTTGCATATAGGTTACAACAACAAGAAGAAAAAGGGGATAATTTTAATTCTGCAATTGCAATTGAATATATAGTGATTCAGCCACAGATTTTTAAACGTTAAGTAGGGTCCAGATGGATAAATAGGTCAGTTTTCATTTCTTTCATGATGAATATGATATGAAGAAATTTGTACATTTCAGTTAATTCTTTTCAAAAAATTAAAATATCCACATCCTAGTCTATGTCCAAAGGTTTGAGGACAGAAGTCAATAAAAACATGAACAACATGTAATGTGAACGGGTGACACATAAAAGAGTATTTACAGTCTAAAAGCATTAAACTATTTAACAAGTATCCCACAGACCAATAGCTAAGTCATTAAACAAGAGACCTACAGCATTACTTTCTGGGCTCACCCTTCCAGGAGGGAATGGAGCCACCATAAAACAATGCCAAGGTGGCTCAGAAAGACACCAAAGTTGATGGTACTGAAGACACCAAGCACCTTTACTGTGTAGACACCAAGGGTGATGGTATGGAAAATCATTCAATGGTCCAGCAGAATGACAGGGTTGTGCTCCTTGTGTCCAGTTCTGGGTATTAATCATACAGTGACCAAAACTATCTCTGTCCCATAGCCAGGCCTGAAGCCAGACTGAAGTGGATCTAAATAATCAGTTTCATCCAGAAACCCTCAGAGCTGGGATGTCACCACATAATGCCTTGCCCACAAAATACCACAAGAACCTCTCTTGTTTGTACTGCAAGAGACTGACATAACTCTGCCTCTGAAAATAGTCAGTATATGACCCACTCTTTTAAAGATCTGTATTCTTAATTTTAATATTGTGGTGCTAACAGGGGGTAAATTCTGCTAATGAATAAACAGATGACTCCAGAAGTCCTGGAAACCAACGAGAAGATTAATTGCTTTCACTATGAATGGTATTTGCTGCCCTCTGCTAGGCCCTATAGCATGCTAAGGCCAGATGCCTGAAGTCACTGTGTTCTGTCAGTTCTGTTCCTATCAAGCAGGTGGTGAGTGAAAAGTTATTCAAGGATGGTGTTATGTAGCCTTCATGAATTATGCATCTTAAACAAACTTACATGATCTGAAGCACTCGAGCGGAAGCCTTTTAGCTAGAAGCTGGCCACTGGAGAGCTCAGCTACAGATCTCTGGTGATGGGTTAAAATAGCTCACTGGAGTATACTCGCTCTTGGTCTTTCTTTGACTCAGTGGCCCACAGTTCACTTAATCTGCTTGCGAGCCTGCTGCTATGGAGCCTTTTTATTTAAAAAATCACCCCAGGATAGAGCCATCTTGCAGCTTCTTCAATGGTTAGAAGCACTTCTTTCTATTGAAGGTTTGTCTTCTGGTGCACTTTTTAAAAAGGAAAAAGAACCCCTACCAAGGTCATATTCCACGAAGAGATAATGAGTGTTTGTCTAATGCTTGCCCTCAGTTAAGGGGAGTTATTATTATTTTTAAACTTTTCTCTACCCTGACCAAAGACTACAGTATCTGAAGCAATGCACAGCCCTTTTGTCACTTGTCTAAAATATTTCTAGTTTCATGAAACTATTAGTCAGTAATTGTGCTTCCTCTCACATTACTGTGGACTCACATGTCTCTCCCTGAGCTGTGTCTTCCCAACAACTTTTATTTGAAGAAGGCACATGATGTCTTCGTGCTCAGTGTCTCCTCATTCCACTTTGTTGAGATTGACTTGTCAGGGTGAGGAATGGTAACCACACCCATGTTATATCTCCTTCGGTGATATATCAGTGCAGATTTGGAGGCAAACCAAAGAACAACAGTGGCAAATATTCATAATGACATCCATTCTACTGCTGAATTGGGAATTACATGGGAACTTAGATTTTCCTATTTAATTGTTGGGACTGTGCATGAAATCATTATGGGATTCTATGTATGCCAGAAATGTCCTTGGTTTATACTTTCTCATGCCAAGACAGGTGAGTCTCCATGTATGCTACCCCCATTTACAACATTTTCAATTACAACACTTCTCCATCAATCAATCAATCAATCAATCAATGTCTCACCCACAATGCATTGCATTCCCAGCACACCTGTGCAGTTGAATGGGAAGTGGAAAGATTGAGAAAGGTGAGGTGAGTTGGAGTTTTGGTGTATCAAAAGGGGACCAGACTGGGTTTCTTTCACCCGCCTAGGTCTGGAGAGTGGGAAGCAGGAGAAAGTAACTGCAGTTTTGCTGTCGCTCAAAGGAAGGAGTTCCCTGTGCCTGCTTAGAATGAGGTGTGTGAGAGGGTGGAAGAAACTGGAATCTTGGAGTTTTGGTGTGGCTGTAAGAAAGGATTTCCTCTGCCTGCTTAAGTGGGTAAGGTATAATGGAGAGAGAGCAAGTGGGTAACAATGCCAAAGGGGGTAACTCTGCTAACCACACTGCAGTAAAAATGGCAAACAACCTTGTGGGTCTTGGTCTGGTTATCATCAAGGATTGGGTAGGAAGAGAAAAAAAATCAATGGACACTTTGTGCAAGCACTTTTTCTCTCTCTTTTACTGAGTCGAGTTGGTTACTGTACAGGAGATGTGCTGCCTCCTCTCTCATTGTTCTGTTGTCCCTCTGTACCTGCTGCAAGAAGACATAGCAGGAGATGAGCTCTTTCTCTCTCTCTTCACCACCTTGTAAGCCTGCTGTAGAAGGTACACCATAAAAAGACAGTTCTTATGAGTTGTTCTCTGTCTGTGTGCTCCTCTGAAACTACAAGCTCATCCTAGGCAAGGTCCCTTGTGACCAGCACTTGCTGTCTCTTCTGGTCCCTCTGGAGAGCTTCTGCACATTTAACTAACCTTTAAAAAGTAAGTTCTGACACTTTATGTTTATGTGGCTACTTCAGCTCTGTGGGAATGCATCTCCATGATTCCCTGTGGAACTGGATCACCTCATTTACATCATTGTCAATTCACATTACAAGTCCAGGACCACAAACCCTGATGAGTGCTGAGATCCACCTGTAGTATCTATTTGATTTTTCGGGAAAATCTCACTTTCTCCAAACCTACCCATGGACATTTTTACAAAAATGAGGCTTAAAAATTTATTAATTATTTAAGTATTTACTCATTTTATATCTTGAATATGATTAAAACACTAAAGTGTTTTAAAATGGAATTTTAAAGTGTTTTAAAATGGAATTACGTTAACAGCCCAATTTAGAAATGATTAAAAACAATTCAAAGCACATCCCTAAGAAAAATGTACTACCCACAAGACATCTTTTGGTTGCCCTGCCTTTCTGAAGCACAGACCATTCATGGGGCTTAATTTTCTGTCTAGCTTTTATTCTGGTTGTTTCAGGGAAAGCCCTTTGGTCTGTAGCACACATGACCCTCCCTGGATTGGGTGGCCATGCAAGGTTCAAAGTGCGAGATGCTGGGAGGCAAGAACCAAGCCAGTTCTGGTCTTTGGGGATGCAGTTTATTAAGCGAAGAAGCAAAAAGAAAAACGAAAGGCACACAAGCATATATACACTCTGACTCCGTTGGAGAAGCAAGGCAGGCAACGGAGCAGGGTTCTCTTTGTTCTAACAGATTATATAGACTTTTCATATGTGAGTGGCAAAACAGGCTGCCAATCCATCAACCCACTGTGCTGAAATGGGCAGGAGGGGGGCTATCACACCTTGGACACAAATTACTGAGGCACCCATGGGCCAGGTGCATGATAGGCTCATGGCCAAATCTCATTACCTGCCCAAAATGGCAGCCGATGGTCTCTAATCAGGCTTTGCTCTCCCATCACTGTACCGGATGACGCAGGAAGTGAAGCACCCATTGTTAACATTCCTTGGCTATTCTCACAGGACTGGAGCATACAGGGCAGCCTGACCTAGCAACACAACAGCATGAGCTAACCCCCCAAATGTGTTCATTAATGTGAAAGCAGGCTGACCTGAAATGTGTGAGTGTGCAACACAGGGCCTACCCAGAGGGCCTCGGACCCAACATGGTCCCAAATAAGTACAGAGCTGCTCGGTTTGGTTCAAGACTTTGGACTTTCCAAACCCAATACACATCTAACCAACATGGAAACAACACTTAACCAATTAAATGAAATTGTGAGGTTGGACTATAGGACTGATAACTTATCAACTGTCAGACCAGCCATCCCAGAACCATCTGTATCCCCTAGAAGCAAAGAAACCACCATTTAATAAGGATATATCTATATTTATTTGTCTAAACATGCCTATTATATGATTTTATTTAATACAATAGAACAAAACAAAACACATCATATTGGAAAGGGAGTTTTACTTTAGAGGACTCTCAGTTGTAAGCTAGACTGAGATTCCTCCCAAGATAGCCTAATGCTTAATATGAAATGTAGAAATAAACTGCAGCTCAGGGAAGCTAAAGGTGGAAGTCCTCAGCCTACTCAGTCAAACCTTATTCAGTCATCCCCAAAGTGACAAGCCCAGCAAGACCTCTGCTGCTTCTTGCAAGCTCCCACACCCCAGCTCCCCCAGCTCACCTCACCATCCACTAATTCTCTTCATCCACCTGCCTCCACCTAATCTGCAAATGCAGTTGTGAGAGTATGAGTGAGCACTAGTGTTCAGCGTCTTTGCTTTCCTGACATGAACAGAAATGATTGCCAAGGCAGCGCGAGAAAAAATGAGAAAGAGAGAGAGAGACAGGGAGAAGTGGAAAGGAAGAAAATCCTATCTTGCTGGGAACTAGATGTGTTGCAGGCTGCCACATGATTTTTAATACAAATTTTAAAAGGCAGCAAGAAACCAGACAACATTTAATTGCCAATGTGTACTCAAGAGTCAAGCTATCTTTATTGAGTGCAAATGGTGTGGGGAGGGTTTTTTTAACTTAAAAAAGAACAAAGGAGTTTAGTTTGACCCCTTATGCTACCCTCTTAATCACTTCTTTGATCGAGAATGTCCCTAAGGAACGCCATCGGCCTGCTGAAACATCTTCTTTGGCACGCAAGCTGTCTCCTTATGGAATAGAATACAGTGATCAGTCAGACACCAAGCACTGTGTGCTGTGTTCTTTCCCATTATTACTCCACCAGTCCTAGCCTTTCTAAGCCTCTTGATTGTCCTTTTGGAGTTCTCTAACTTTCTCGACTTTCTCTGCCTCAGATGAGGACAGTAAATCCATACAATCTCTTCCAAGCTATACTCGGTTGCTAATGGGTTTGTTAATTAATAAACATCAGAATAGGATGTCCTTCACCCAAATGATTTCACTGGAAGTTTAGTGGAGTTTAAAATAGAGATCCTGGCCCAGGAAGTGGAAACTGGGAGAGCAACCAAAAGACTTTGCAATAACTAGTGAAAGCTGATGGTAAATCTGTCCTGGGTTTTAGTCTCTATAGGAGCTATCCAAGGTGCTGAACTCTATATCACCAAAATAGGTTCAGCTTCTTGGACTTTTAAGCAGCCATTCTCAGTTGTTTTTTTGGCCACGACCCCCTGAGGAGCTCTTCTCAAGTTCCAGGGCCCTCCTGTCAAACCAGTATACAACCAATCAGAAAGGCAGAAAATCATAATAGCTGCAAGAACTACTTGATTTTAATACATTTCATCTGATTCACTACTGACCCTGAAGTAAGGCAGTGTGAAAGACCCCATATGGCTGCTACAGGGTATGAAATATATCACAAAAGCCTCAACGTTGGTAGATTTTAGTTCTTAAACTGAGATGTGGGAGGAGCTTAAGCAATGAATTTACTGGGCTCATGGAATTCAATGGTATGTTGGAAAGATATAAATAAGAGGTAAATTATTGACTCCAGTTAAGGTTGCTGTTGGGTATTTCATCAGTTCAGTTATGAAGGCCCCCATAAACCCTTGGAGTTTCCCTTCTCACAGATTTCAGCCTATGACCCCTTCGAATGTGCCAGGGCCACCTTGGGGGCCATATTGCCCCAGTTGGGAATGGCTGATTCAAAGTTCAGACTAAACTGCAATGCACATTTACTGCTCTACTGACATCTGAGCCACTAGGTCTACCGACAATCGCTGAGGATGGCTGCCTTCTTCAAAACATTTCCTATCTGCTAGACTACACAGCTAAATCTGTGGACAATTACTCAAACATATTTTTCTTTAAGTTCAAGGAGAGGACTTTCTCCCTGGTAAATGTGAGTAGGATTGCAGTTTATGTTTTCTAGAATGCCAGACCTGCCTGATCAATTTAAGCCATGCTTTGAAACTGAAGAAATATCCTGAACTTATTACATTTTTATTAACATAACAAAATGGTCTGATTAAAAATGCCCTCCCCACTAGTAGAAGTTCCATTTCCAACTGTCATACAACCCCAGCACAGAATACAAATTTACAGTCATTTTGCAGAATTTGCACATGGATTGTAAAGATATGGAAGGAAAAGTTAAGATCATAACTTTTCCAAACTCTGGCTGGGTTCACATGTTTTCTCCCAAAATCCTGCTCTTTTGTAATGCAAATTTCCCTCACTTTCTCCCTGTTGCCTTTACCAATATTTAAGGCCTATATTAGTGTCTGCTTGAACTATGGTTAATACTAACTCTAATGAGCTGCTAGCCCTAGTTTCAGATGCTGGCCCTTGTTTCACATCTTGGATAGCGAACTCTGTTCATGAAGGGCAATGGCTGAGATCTAGTGTCACGTAGGAGACCTCCACTAGCAGTATAGGATTTTCCGTCACTCCTTTACCTCATCCTTGCAACTCTCCATACCAACTCCTCTAAAAGGCTTTCCTGCCATCTACAGATGATTTGGAAGGTGTGTGGGGTGCTGCAGAAGCCAAAGGAAAACCAACCCTTCCTTACTTTACTGATACAATCCTTTCCATCATGGAGGAAGACATGACTTTGTACTGTGGAGGTGGCCAACTTCTTGTTCAGATTTTGTTCCTTTCAAGCTCTCATCATCTCTGTCCATTATCTATGACACTAGGGCTCATGAGACTTAGAGTCCACCAAGAGTAGGATGGCCACAAGTTACTTCCTCACCCCATTACACATTAGTCTACACATGTTCATAGGATGTGAGTCCTACTGAAATCAGTGTACCTTCCGAGTGAATATGAATATATTATTATTAACTAAGTTTCTTATTAGCTAAGCTCTGCAGGCCCCATGTGCCTCAAAAAAAAAAGTGCTTTGGAGAGGGACCATCTAACACAGTGTTTCTCAATCTTGAGTCCCCCATCTGTTTGGACTTCAGCTTCCAGAAGTTCCAGACAGGATGGGCCACGTTCAGGAATTCTGGCAGTCAAAATCACAAACTTCTGGGGAACCAGAGTTTGAGAACCTCTGATGCAGAGCAGGGTTGGGAAGATCTGGTCCTCCAGAAGTTTTTGAACACAATCCCCACCATCCCTTGCGATGATGTTTTCGGCTTCTGGGAGTTAATATCTGGGGAGTCAAAATTTTCCCAGCCTTTGCTCCAGAGCTATGTCAGTAGAGGACAAAGGAAAAAGGAGAAAATCAGAAAAAAAACATGTCTTTCCACTCTTTCTAGTGGGATCATCTTATAGGTCAGAAAATCTTTTGTGAACAGAAAGAGCCCTTCTGTTCACAGAAAAAAAAACATCCCATAGTGTGTCTGTGGGGGTATATGTGCCACCCTTCCCTCTTTTTAGTCAGAACAGCTCTGTGTTTCTGCAAAGATAAAGATCTACGTTTCCCCCCTGCTTTCCATCTGCAACAACTGACCAAACCACAAGCAGTCCAGATTTACACACTGTCTGAGAGTGGGATGCACCATGCTACCCTTGCTTCTTGCCAAATAGCCTTCACTGAGTGGAAATCTGCTACTTCTTAATAGTACCTTTTAAAATATTTAAACGGAAGTGCCTTCATATTCTTTCAGATGCTCTTAGATGTAATCGTAAAACACGCAGATAAAGAAAAGGGATTATATACGCTAAGTGACATTTCAGCCTATAATCATGTTTCAGACAGACAGTTAAAAAGTCAGCATTTATTGTCAACTACTTAAGTGAAACTAAATAGGAAAATAAATCTACAGCTAGGTACTGTGTTTGCATAGCAGATGAGGGAAAAGGAATACATGAATACTAGTAGTTATTTATTGTTATTATTGCTGTCATGTTCTATTCATTTCTATCCCATCTTTTGTAAGGTGGCTTATGAAAATTAAAACAAATACAGATAAAAACACATATAAAGATATAAGTAAAATCATACAAAAATTGTTAAAATTCAGTTACATGATCCATGAAACTAAAACCATTTCAAACAAATTCATTAAAGAGACAAAAGAGTGAGCTGGTTGGGAAAAAAAGTTTCCACTTGCAGATGGAAGGAGAGCAAGGAGGGAGATATCTTAGCCTCCCTAGGCAAAGAATTCCAAAGTCTGAGAGCAGCCATCAAGCAGGCCCTCTCTCTTGTTTCCACCAAATGTTTCTGTGAAGATGAACTATAGAGACCAGGGTGATGAATACAGAAAATATGTGGAGTGGGAGATGAACACAGAAAAACAGTATAGTTCTCTTCATCTAGAGAGGCAGTGCTAGAAGTAGAAACAGGTTCTTGATGCCCCCAGGTCCAAATGTTGATGCTAAGTTGTGTCTGGGGTTGGTAGAAGGAAAAGTCAGCAGTTGGGGCAAAGCAATCTTGCATCACACAAATGGTCCTCAATGCCAGCAGTAGCAGCATCAGTCACCAGTTACAGCTGTCTTGTTCCAAGTCACTCCTCAACACCTACCTGTGCTTTCGTGTCAACTCACAGTCTCTGCACCCTACTGTCACAGCATAAGAACTTGTAACTATAAAAATGAAGGGATGTTTCCCCCTTTACTCTGCCTCCACACCCTTTATCTTCCTCTTTTGATTTCTGGTCTCAAATGATTATGGGGAGGGATCTATCCCCTTATATTGTATAGCATAGTATGTGCAAGAATATGTGCTGTTTAAAGAGCAAGTTAGTGGTGTCAGCTTATTGCTATAAAACAGGTATGGCTACACTGGGTGCTTATTATAAAATAAAGCAGAAAGGGAA
Source organism: Iguana delicatissima (assembly GCA_948472985.1). Classification (NCBI taxonomy): domain Eukaryota; kingdom Metazoa; phylum Chordata; class Lepidosauria; order Squamata; family Iguanidae; genus Iguana; species Iguana delicatissima. Next base: position 49,343 of record CAOKZL010003230.1, on the reverse strand, counting down.
CATTTACATTTACTGATTCGGGAAGTCCAATCAAAGATAGTTCAGCCTCCCTACCTTTGACTTCAGAAGCCCCTAAAGCTGGCTTCCAAAGTGTGACTCCTGGTTGTAGGAGACGGAAAAGGGGCAGTTATTGTGTGCATGAAGGATGTAAGAATCATAGAATCACAGAGATGCTAGAGACTACAAGGGCCACCTACTCCAACCCTCTGCCATGCAGGAATGCACAACTAAAGCACACCTGAAAAATAGCCATTGAATCCCTGGAGAAGGCCAGACCACCTTTCTTTGAGGCAGTCTTTTCCATTGTTGAACAGCTCTCACTGTCAGGAAATTCTTTTTCATGTTTATGTGGAATTTCTTTTCTTGTAATTTGAATCCACTGGTTTGTGTTCTAGTTTGTGTTCTAGAAAACAAGCCTGCTCCATCTTCTTCATGGCGTCCTTTCAAATATTTAAAGATGACTATCATAGTACCTGTCAGTCTTCTCTTCTCTAAGCTAAGCATACCTGCTCCTTTAGCCACTTCTCATAGAACTTTGTTTCTGGCAGTGGAGAAACAGAGCCACCAAATTTTATCTCTCACTACTGTTGCATGATGCTGGAAAAAGTACAATTGACAGCACAGTGCATTAATGGGATTCTACACCATTTGTGCTCAGATAGCCATTAGGGAGACCCCATGTGCTGCTTGGCCCTCTCTAGCTGGGAGGAGAAGAAGCAAGAAGTGACCTCAGAGAAAGGAGGAAAGAAGCAAAGCCTAAGTGAAGGAATCTGCACAATAACTTTTTAAAGTCAAGATAAGGCCTACTTCTCTCTCTCTCTCTCTCTCTCTCTCTCTCTCTCTCTCTCTCTCTCTCACACACACACACAGTTTTTCAGGTTCCTTGGTACAGTATTAGTGTTTTAATGTCCAATGGCAATAATTGGGGGCGGGGAGGGGAATAGAAGGGGGAACTTAGAGAAATATTCCCTTTAAACATCATATTTGCTGAACTGGTGATAGCACTTGCAATCTGCTACAATCTAAAACAGTGCACTCAAAGCTGTAATCTTTGGACCTGCAAACCTTTAGTTGTCAGTATCCTGACGGTTATCGGGGGGGAAACAGGGGGAATATCCGTTCTAACCAATGGACATAGCATGGTGCTAGTCCCTGGCACATTAGGGAAAAAATGCCATATTCCCACATTAGATAGTCTGAGAAGTCTGCATAACCAGTGGTCTCCAATTTTGCAGGGCATGTGATTCCAGGGACCACACATACAACGGCTGTTCATAGGTCACAATCACAAATCATGCCTAAATAATTTAATTTCCCAAATCTGTACCAGGATGTCACTCTATGCCACACTGGTTTGTGAAAATATGCCTGATTTATCTAATTCAGTGATTTTTTTTTAACCCCCTCTGGTCTATCTACCAAGGAACATGTTGGACAAAGATCTTGGGCATATTACAGGGTATTTATTCAGGCAGAGTGCTCAGAATGTTTGTTGGGCCTCAATCTGCATGAACAGAAGAAGAAAGTACATATCACACATTTTCAAGATGTAAGTATTCAAGGACCCTTCCCCTGTCTAATTGGACAGAGCTATAACAATTATAATTTCATTTTTTAATTGTTCCACCTATGACATTTTTGATAAAAATCCATATTATCATTCTGTACCCCAGCTCCCACTAAGTATGCCCTTAAATATGTAATGGGTTTCTTAGCACTGAAAATTGCAGTCCAAACTGCAATGTCAGAACCAAAGTGCTTCCAGCAAAGCAGTCAGAAGTACAATTGTCATCAGGACTACATGAATACATGGTGGCAGTGAAATAGGAGAGGGCGAGAATGGTTTCATGACAACATTTTGTGGAATCAGAGAGCTGGAAGACAACCAGAAAGTTATGTAGTCCTGACTCAATGTAGGCTTTGCCGTGGAGGAGGCAACTACAGCATTCCCTGCTTAATTACATTAAGAGGAAGAAAACCAGATCTTGGAATGTGGTCATGTCATCTGGGAGGTTCTGGGAGCTGGTGTCCTAAAAAGTAACTTTTCCAAGCTGTCTTGATAGCCCATCATCCTTTAAGACAACCTGTTCTATTGATGATAAGTTGTTTCTCTCTGGAGATTTCTTTTAATGTCTTTACCTAATCCCTACTGTTTCCATCAGCTGTTTATGGTCCTGCCAGCCGGGACAGCAAGACCCCTCTGCTTTTAAATGATGGAAGAGATCCAGTTAACACACTGGCAGAGTGCAAGTCTGTAGCAGGCTTCTTGCATTGTTGAGTGAGGGAGCAGAGCTTATTCCCTCTTCCTCCCTGAGTCCACAAGAGCAGCCCAGGACTTTTGGGTGCAGTTCCATCCCTTTGGCCACTTATAGGATTCAGTGGTCCACCCAGGTGTATTTGAGATGCCTATGTGCATCCAGAGAAGAAGGAACAGACTTATGAGGCCATCCCGTATTTCCTGTGTGTGTCAAGCCAGAACAGCACAGGTACACTCACACAGGTAATAGGCAGCCACGAAGATGGAGGTGCCTGGTGGCTCTTGAACACCTGGGCAGAGGGGCATTGTGGAAGGAGGTACAGAATACCATTTTTTGCAATATATCAAATACATACATACATACATACATACATACATACATACATACATACATACATAAGCAGGAGTTCTGCCTTTGTACATCATAAAGAAGATTCTAACCCAAATGTTTTTTCCCCAAAAGACTTTCAGTTCAGCTCTAATAATATATCACCATGGCACATTAACCACCAGAATCACGATCCAAAGGATATGTGTGATGGAAAGGTTATATTGCAATGCAGTTGCTCTCTGTAGCATCCTCTATATTTGTTTTCAGATGAAGGTTTGAATTTTTTTTCTCCTCTGTTTTTAGCCATTTCAGAAAGCAAGTCTGCCTCTGATGACTCTGAGCTGATGATTGATTCTTTTTTAATTGCACAGAGAAAATTTTATAGCTTTTGTAGTGGGCATTAAAAATTAAATAAGTTCAGTTAGCGAATAATTTATCTGGTGTGGGGGCAGACAGACGGTCCCCCAAGTACAACAGCAGACAGAGAGCTGAGCGAGAGATACCATATATTTTGCTTGTCTTCTTAATGCCGAGGCACCTTGTGCAGTTCTGGAGGGTGAAAAACAGACACTTTGATACACTCACTGCAGTTTATTGATCCTATTAACATTATCTCACAGTAGGATCAATGTGGGAGTTTCAGTCTTCCAGGAGACATGTAAATGAGGAGGTGAAAAATAAGACAGGACAAATGGCTTCTTCCTGATGGAAAATGAGATAGGAAAGGAAACAGCTGGACGTGAGTCCTTTGCAGCGGTGTAGTGGTAAATTTTGAAGTGCAGGCTCTCTTTGTGATAGTTTCCATAGCTACATCCCCAAGAAGAGTCTAAAAATGCAGGCAGTGCATATCAATAACAACTTCTAGTATTTTTCGTTTTTATTAAGAGCAGATCTTTTAAAAATCTAATGGGTCTTAATTGCCACTTTGAGACCAAGTTATGTCCAAATACTTTGTGTTATAACATAACAGGGTTAGTTCACAACAATATAATTTTACCAAGAAAGTCCCTTTCTTTGCCCAGCGCCTTCAGCTGCTGTAAGGATTATAGCTAAATTCACAGGAAAAAGAAAAAACTGGGGAGAGTGGCAGATGCCATTATCCCCACTAATAAAAAGGAGAGAACTGCTCCCCTATCATCTTCTCTGTCCATCAGACTGTGATTAAAGACCTATCGCATGTCACAGCAAGCCAGGATTTCTCTTAACCATGGTTTGTTGTGTGAGCCACATATTGCAGGGGTGTTGAGCCAACAAATCAATTTCTGGTTTGTTTTCTCATTTGTTTCTCTCTGTTCATGAATAGGCAGCCAAAAATAAGCCAAGGCTCCAGGTTCAGATGTCACACTAAGCCATAGTTAATGAGCTATGAACAGTCAGCAGTGAATCATGGGTTCAGATTATACTTTGTGGATGGTTATGAAATCATGGCTTGTTAGCTGAGGTAAGTATGGTAGACCATGGAAATCCATTGGATGGCCTTGGATGCATTACACACCCTAAGCACCAGAAAACTCCATAATAGGGTCGCCTTAGGGTTGCCATAAGACAGATACAACTTGAAAGCGCAGAACAACAACAGTTTACATATATGCAGCCAGGTAAAAAGCCTAGTCTAAGCATGGAAACAATAAACCTACCAAACGGTTGAATCTTTGGCTTTGCTCCACTTCCAAAGCAATAATAATAGGGATAAACCCATTTGTAATACTCAGTGATCCCTGTTGGGTAAGGGAGGGGTGCCTCTTCTTTGATGGAATTAAACCCCATGCTCTTCTTTTTCTTGATTCAAAATTTTTGTGTTTTTCATGTTTTCTTTTTTAACTCAGCAAATAGGTTATATGTTTGACTTTCATTGTCTCTTCCATCTCTGGAAAGATATAGTTGTGGGTTTGTTTGTTTTTTTAATAAAATACATTTGGGGGTACTCCAAGAGAGACCTCCCACAAGATAGATAACAATGTTCTTTTCTTTAAAAGAAAATGGAAAGAAATCCAGGAAACTGAACACACAATACATTCTGCCAGCTGATAACTGAACCATCAATGGATACAATTACATTGATCGGATTGGCTCATTTCTTACATGTAGTTTTTATGAACATGGCTGTTTTGTACACAGACTACAACAGGCCTGTTTGTTTTCACTGACTGCAAGTAATTCCTTTCTTCCCCATCTTCTCCTCCCAATGAACTTTCCTGAAAAGGTTTTGTTTGCTTGGGGAAGTCATCCACAAGGGAAGTCCACTAGCAGCTTCTATACTGAAAATGGGAAAGCAGTTTTTGTCCAAGGACTCTGTGCTGTGCTTTTACACTAGCAATAACATGGGTAGCTAAAATTGACTGGTAACTACTAGACACTGAGAAAGGACCCATTCAGTGGCTAATGCTAGCCCCGGTCACACACTCACTGTGTTGTTTCTCTTTTCAGCCTGTTAGATGAGCAGGCACATAAGGCTGTGCTATCAAGGTAGGACTTTATCTTACAACACCACTGTGGAAATTTCTGCACTAGACTGTTATAGTGCTATTATTCTAGTTTCAACATCCTATGGGATCCTGGGACTTGCAATTTAGGGAGGGGCATTTAGAATTCTCAGCCAGAGAGTTCTTTGGCCTCAGGAAACTACAAACCCCAGAATTCCATTGGATATTGAAAGTGGGATAATAGCACTTTAACAGTCTAGTGCGGAAATGGCCTGTATGTCCACTCACCACAATGAGCAGAGGGCCACAAACCCCAGCAAGGCTGGCTTTTATTATTGGGGGGAGGGTGACATAATACACATTCCATACCCTCCAACTGTCTCAATTAGTGCAGATTAATCCTCTGCTGTCCCACTTTTTCAACTACTTTAAAAATTTCCAAGTTTCTCTCTCTTTCTCTCCCACCTCTCCCTTTGCTTATTTCAGTTGCTGCAAACAGGTCAGAGTGCAAAAATAGCTTGCATTCAATTAATACATCAGGGGAAAAGAAAGGGCAGGATCTTGCCATCCCCAGTAGATTCAGATAAAAACAAATGGCTGAACCCTCTCCTAACTTATGTGTTTTTCCTCATTAATAATATTTGCCATCTTGATCATGCCCTGGTGTTGCTTGACTACATGTATCCCGTTTTTCACCTTAATTGTCGGAGGGCTACATTCATATCTAAAGAAGAAGGAATTGACCCACTAAATTCACATATTAAAAAACACAGGGACCTATCTTATACCTGGTCAAACTGCAATGACAGGAAGTCAAAAGATACCTCCTGGATGTTCTTGTTTATATGAACTGGATTGACTCTATTCATGAAAAATCCTTTTCCATCCCTACTTGAGCACAGCTTTTTTGTTCTTTGTTGGGAGGCCCTGAGCAAGGCACAAAATACTGCCCGTTTGCAACACTTAACTGGCTTTGCTGCTCCAACTGGTACAAAAAACATCAGAGGGGCACGGCCTTTCACAAGCAGGCCAAGATGGGCCTTGAGCCACTAACCCCGGGGCAATTTATTCCTGATCAACAGTGGAAAGTACTGATTTGCTCCAGGGCACTGTACTCATAGTGTTGCAGAATGCTTTGCAACTGCCAGGAACAAGCATTGTTTGCTTTGGTGTAAGGCTATCAGATTCAGGTAGTGTGTGTGTGTGTATTTATATTATATTGAAGAGAAAAACACACACCCATTATCGCTGTCAAGATGCACAATTTCTCTTGCATTTATTCTTCAGAACAACCACAGCACCTCTTCCTCCCCACTTCCTTATTGGCATCCTTACCATTTGCTTTCAAATCCTGCCTCAGAAGATAATCCTTTAGCCTTGCTTACTGCACTCTTGGCTTTTACCCCATGCTTGCCTATCCTCTTTGTTTACATGACTGTTTTGAGATCCAGACCCATATGTCTTTTTTTCCCCCTCCCTCTCAGCTTCTGTAGTGTCTCTTGTCTCTTTTGTTGTCTTCTACTGCCTTCCCCTTCTTCTACTGACTCTGATCATCTCATGCTTCATGTTTCCTTGGCTTTCAGCCAGGCAGCATTCTTCCTGTCTGTCTGTCTTGTCGTCTTCTGTGCCCCGTACTCCTTCTTGTTCTTCATTATGCCCATTTCTGAACTACACTGTTATAGTGCTTTGAGGCCCCTCCCTAAACTGCAAATCCCAGGATTCCATAGGATGTTGAAAGTGGAGTAATAGCACTATAACAGTCTAGTGCAAAATGGCCTATGTCTACACTCACTCCTTGCTTTTGTCCTTAGCACTTGGGATGTGCAAATTCAAGGTTCATGAAGACAAAATGAGTTCTCCCCTAGGATTAAGCAGACTCAGGTGTTTACCTCAGGCAGCATATGCTGAGAGAGAGTGATGGCAGCCCCATGTGCTGCTGTTCTTCCTGGCTGTTCCCCTGTGCTCGAAGGGAGGAAAGTGCATAAAATGGCACATTAAATAAAGAACCATGTCTGTTTTATTTTTGCCTAGCCAGTTTATAGAGCAACATAGAATCAAAGTTATCCAGGGGGCCTACAGGGACAAAAATTAAACACCTGAAATTGCAGTACAGCAACAAAATGCAACCAGTGAAAACACAATTGCAAAGTCACAAACCAACTTAGCAATGGAGCAGAGGAAAGGAAAGGAAAGGAAAGGAAAGGAAAGGAAAGGAAAGGAAAGGAAAGGAAAGGAAAGGAAAGGAAAGGACCTTAGCCAGGGTTCACACCTTTCACAGGTCTAAAAGCCAATTTCATACACACAAACAGAGGGCTCTTTCACACTATATAATTATAGCATTGTGATTCCAGTTTAACTGCCAGGCTGCATCATATAAAATCCTGGAATTTGTAGTTTGAGGAAGCATGAGAGCTCTCTGGCTAAGAATCCTAAATGCCCCTCCCTAAACTGCAAATCCCAGAATTCCACAGGATCCAGTCAAACTAACCCTATAATTGTGTAGTATGAAAGGAAAGAGTGGTGGGAGATCTAGTTGTTGGGTCCATGCCCCCCCCAAAAAAACCTACCACTGTTCTGTTACCACCGTGTACTGGCCTGACCTTTGGTGAATCAAAGATATCATTTTGATATCATAATTCGGCCCTGCTCTGCCACCAGCCAAGTGTTTGTGAGGCCACTGAACAAGCACGAAGCTAGGCATGGCTACTATTTGCTGCTCCAACCAAACCAAGCCAGAGATTGCCAGATCTGCTTTAGGGGACTTCCCGAAACAAACACCCTCATTACCAATGCACAATAAACAAAGAGACCCTCCGCCCTGAGAGGGCACCCTGGCAAGCTAAGTGCTTAACTGCCGAGCTAGCCGGATTTACATACCGGCCATACTATTGTCAATTCGGAACATAACTCAATCATGTAAATTCTGACCTTTCGGAGGCATTGTCTCCAACCCAAAACTTATTGTTTTTGCCCAAGACCAGACTAGCCTACGGTCGTTCTTTCCCTGATAAAAAAACCCCAGTTCCGAGAGCTCTTTGGAACTCTCGCCGGATCGCTTGGACTTCAATTCTACCTTGCTGCTGCTCGGTTCAGCGGATTCCCCTCGGCCGCCACGCCAGGTTTCTTCCTCTATAATCGGCTTCCCCAGGACTCCAGGAAAGGTGGTGTATCACCCATTCCCCTTGAACTCTATTTTCCTTTTCTAGTTAGGAGTGTGTTCATGTTTTCTTTAATAATTGTTTAATAAATCTTAATTGTTATTTGAACTGTTTGTCTACTCACTGACCTGACGCTGTAGACATAGGGTAAAAAATCCCCGCTATGTTACCCTGCCTCTTGTTAGCCAAGAGAGTGCTCCAGCTAATTTCCCCATCTTTGCTTGTTGTTGTTGGTTGTTTGGGTGCCCCTCCCGGGACCCCCAAGTCACAGGGTAACAGTGCACCACTGAAATTTGGCAATAATTGAAATTGTCTGGAAAAAACTTTCCATTTCCAGAACACTGGGAAATTAAAAAAAAAAGGCACAGAGGTCTCGTGCCTTTTTTTAGACAAGAATTACACTTCCCAGAAGGTTCTAGCAGTGTAGTTCTTGTCTAACAGCAAAAGCAAAAAGAAAAAAGGAGAAAAAAGGAAAGAAAAAAAAGTTAGTTGAGTGGTTGATTGTTTGGGCTACTGTTGAAATTTTGCAGGGGAATTCAGAAGTGAAACATAACTGGAGAGGTTCCCTGAGGGCCACACCCTAGTTTACTGCAACAAATCAAGTTTAAAATGATGGAAGATTAATACAATTTCACTAAAGTAAAATAGTCTAAAACCTGAACATAATTCATATTTGTGGCAAAGTCTTTCCAATATTTCCAGGACACTTCTGGGCATTGGCATTTGGCAAAACCTGTCTCTTGTACTTTTTACCAAAATGCCAAACAAATGGAGGGAAATGGCAGGAGTGCGGTGCTAAAAGAGGAAATGGGAAAGATGTGGATGTGGGACTATGCCTTGCCCCTTGCCACACAGATATGCTCTAGGAGGCATGTTCATCCAGCAACCCAGATCAAACTCCCTACTCAATATGATGTTTTTCCATAATGGTGTTTGCTATGTGTGGAAAGAAAAGGGAAAGAAATTTTTGTTCCTCCTGTGCTGATCGTCTTTGATGAAGATACATTGTGAATAACAAATGGTGCTATGTTATATTCATTTGTCTCCGTGCTAGAAGTTGATGTGCTCCCGGGTTATTAGTTAGAGGGTAGGATTGAGAAATACCTCAAAGAAAAAGTGAAGGCAATAAAAAACTATATACAAGGCAGTCACTGGAGTGAGAAATGCACACATATTCCCTCTCCTGGCATTTTTTGACATCTTGGAAAAATTAGGTATCTTAAACTAGCCTGCGGCAACTCCTGACTTGAACTGCCAGTTCTTGCTCAGCGGATCACCTTAAATTTCTCTCTGACTTTGGCTGTATTACAAGAATCGTGTTTTCACATGGCTGGGCAGTTCTTGAACTACATCTCCAAAGTATTTGAAGGGAGAAATGCTTTCTTCCACATAAGTTACAGCCTCTGCTTTTTCATTGCCTTTTGCTGCAAAGTATTTTCTATTATGGTCATTCTGAGACATGGGTTGGGGAAGAGTCCAGACATCAGGCCAGTTCAAGCATACACAAAGATTAGGGAGGCTGAACAAGGATTCCTTGTTGTGTTGTTGAAGGAAACGAGATCTGTGGTTGCTGCTCACTTTTCATGTTATATGTAGAATGTATCTGTCTAGAAAGGATAGTTATATAGTCATATATAACCTTTTTCATTTTTAAGTCTACGTGGAAGTAGCAATAAAATGTTGCAGTGTTTCCTCATTTGCTAAAAGTTCCCCTTTTCATGATTCCTTGAGCTTCATGCAGTTGTTTTCGTTGCTGTTATTGTTGTTGCGTGCTTTGAAGTTATTTCTGACTTATGGCAACCCTAAGACGAACATATCATGGGGTTTTCTGGGGTTGTATGCGTCTCACACACCCAAGGCCACTCTGTGGGTTTCCATGGCCAAACAGGGAATCAAATCCTGGTCTCCAAGGTCATAGTCCAAAGTTCAATCCACTATACTATTGTTACTGCAGTTTAGGCCTATCTGGCAATAACACCCGATATCATTTTGATATCAATAATTCGGCTTTCTTCCACCACCCTTCTCCACGTGTTTGTGAGGCCCCCGGACAAGCACAAAACTAGGCTCGGCACTTAACTGCTGAAATATTCTCAAACAATACAAGCACACCAGAAATAGCCAGATTGCAGCTTCAGGGACCTCCCCGGCAAACACCACATTATGTATGCTCACTACCTACAAAAGGCTCCATGCCCCGAGCAGGCAACTTGACAAAGGCTGAACCACCCACTGTCAAGCGTTGCACATTTACAAACTGGCTACACCATTGTTAATTCAGCTCTGATTCCATCATGCTAAATTGTGACCTTTCGGAGACATTGTCTTGCACCCAAAACTCATTGTTGTCTCCGAGTAAGGCATAGCCTGCAGTCACACTTCTCCCTATAAAAAACCCTGATTCCGAGACCTTCCTCAGATCGCTCCTGAGTTCCAGACCGCTTTGCTGCCGCATTGCTTGGCGAGCTTCCCCTCAGCTCCACGTGCTGAGCCACACCGAACCCCAGCATCCCTCTCTATCTTCTTCCAGGTTTCAGGAACAATCCCGCTATCTTACTCACATCTTTATTTTTCTTAGTTATCTGTGTGCTTGTGTTGCTTACATTGTGTGCCTGTATTTAATAAAGATCATTCATTGCTTTCAAACCGATCTGCTCCTTGACTTGGCCTGACCCCATAAACACTGGGTTACAAGATCCTGCTATGTTACCCTGCCTCTCGTAATGCTAAAGCAGTGCTCTGAGCTAATTTTCCCCAACTACAGATGAGCACATTTTGGTGTCCCTCACAGGACCCCCAGTAAACAGGGTAACACTATGCTGGTTCTCTTGAGCTTCACATAGTAGGATTTTTTTTTTCTTTAAAAATATATCCTATGAATTGTGGGCTATTTTCTAACTCTGCAGTAGGAATCCCAAAACATTGCAGGATATTAAAAGTTCTATATCCAAAGAAGTGTTTGTGTGTGCAGAACCATGTGTTTTCTGCATAGACACCCAGGGCTAGAAACCACATGGCACAATGAAGGTAAAATGAAATCAGATACAATAAAATAAAAAAATCCTCCTGGGTTATAGCACTATGATTCCACTTTAAGTCCTAGGCTGCATCCTGTGGAATCCTGCACTTTGCAGTTTGGTGAGGCACTAGAGATCTCTGATTAAGATTTCTAAATGCCCTCCCTAAACTGGAAATCCCAGGATTCCATAGGATGGAACAGCATCAGATAAAGTAGAGTCATAATGCTGTAATGGTATAGTGTGAAAGGACATCTGCTAGTATGCAATATTTCTTGACCCAAATGAATTCCAAAGTTGCCCCAGTTGAAGACATTTTGATTTCCCCAAATGGGATCAACCTACTGACTCCATGAGCTTATCATTTTTGCTTTGCAGAATCATGACTTACCCTCTTCTCCAATGCACCAAATATGTTGCAAAATATTATATTGTCTTGTATACAAAGGTACCCCAACATTTAAAAAATCAGTAAATACTCTGGGACTTTGAAAAATCCCAGCTATTTTCTGTTTATACAACGAAAAATCTATCCTGGCAAGTTATTGAAATTTCGGAGTATTCTTTGCAACTGTGAGGTTGCAACGTTGTAGGTTGCTGACATTGTATATCTATTTCTGGGTGGCTTCCACAACAAAATGTAACTCTGGGGAACTAAAATGTCCAGTTTGGTACGAGAGTATAAAGCAGGCTATTACACTCCATTCATTCAGGTTACTATGTGCTTTAAGACAATTAGGGAAGCCCACACACCTCCATTTTCCAATTTACCTTCTCAACTTATCTTCAGCATTCTATAGCTAGGAACCATGCTCAGTAATTATAAGATGTTTAGGTAATCCCCCTGCCCAGTCCTGTCCTGCCCCACCCTACTTACATCTTTAAAAAGGGGGGTTGGCAGATGTTACCCTAAGAGGTGAGAGACTTTGAAGTCCAGCTTAGAATGCCTCCTGAGAATTTGGGGAATTATAGCTCAAAGAGGCCTGCAAGAGGAGGGTGACAGCACGATGTTTTGACCTGTGTATACTAATACTAGCTGTAGAGAGGACTCCATTTAAAAGTTAAACAGAGTATTTTATTGGGAATTAACAAACACACAACAAATCAGACACTCTTTAGAACCATACAAGACTTTTGGAAAGTGAGGCAAGAAAGGTTGAATAGAGAGACATCAGGTAGAAAGGGTGATAGTTATCAGTCCTGAAGCAGAAGATCAAAGTGGAGTGGCTCAGACAGTGTGTCCGAGGGGAGCAAGAACAAACAGAGGTCTGTGTACCATGTATTACATCCAAGTACTACAATTTATTGGGGATGGAGGGCCTTTGAGGCCCCTCCTTAAACTGCAAACCCCAGGATTCCATAGGATGTTGAAAGTGGAATAATAGCACTATAAGAGGCTAGTGCGGAAACAGCCTTAGAGGATTTGGATATCTTTGATCATGTTACCTTACTGATTGGCCTCTGAGGGATGGGAGTAGGAGGTAGTGTTTTATAGTGGCTCTGTTCTTATCTACAGGGCTGCTTCCAGAGAGTAGCACTGGGAAATTCCTAAATGAGAATATCTGAATCCCAAAATAAATGTTGCCATCCAGACTAGAACAACTGAATGAACTGAAATAAATGTCTTCTTAGTGACAGCATTTTAGATCATTCTAGACTTAAATGAAGAAGGGTGAGGAAGATCCCTACCTGGACCCACACATTTATTAGGGCAAGACTTGGGCATGGAACATTATAGTAAACATGCAGTGCAGTACATTGCTCATTGTTGGCAATGACTAGAAGATCAACATTATTAACATCATCATTGATAACACTGTAAATTGTTGAAGGTTGCAACCTTTGCATGCCTTATGCTCACTAGTAGTTAGAATGCATGTGGCTCTCTAGAATTTTTGGCATACTCTGTTTATGGTCACTTCCTGCTTGTTTGTTTGTCTGTTTGTTCATATCTACTCTCTTCCTGCATGAAGTAGGCATTCCTTTGTTCTCAGGGGTTTCCTCTTCCCCATCTCTCCCTGCTGTCCTCCATGAAGCACGTGTTTTTCAGAAGGGCTCTCAAGCTAAGACATTCCAGCTTTCTGATACAACATAGTATCTTCTTTTACCTTCTTTTATTTTTCTCAAGAGGATGAACCTGTGTTTACAATACATAAGTATTCACGAGCAAAACGACTTTTATATATCTCACCAAGAAGACTAAGGCCATTTCCGCCGTATGCTGTTATAGTGCTATTATTCCACTTGCTTCATCCTGTGGGTTTTGTAGTTACTGAGGCCAAAGAGCTCTCTGGCTGAGAATTCTAAAGGCCCCTCCCTAAACTGCAAACCCCAGGATTCCATAGGATGTTGAAAGTGGAATAAGAGCACTATAATAGTGTAGTGTGGAAACGCCCTATTCCTCCTGATTCTTCTTCTGATGGTTTCTTGAACACCGCTTCATACAGAAACTGCTGGACCACAGTAGTGGTTGAACTGGAGGATACAATAAGTTCCAGTGTGGAAGGAATCATCAGGACCCTGCACTGGTGTGTAGCATTTAAAAGTTGAAAATGAGGAAGAGAACCTCCTTCTGGTCACCCGATATATATGATAAAGGCCAGCATTCCATTACTCAATGAGTAATGCATAGAAAATGTGGCTCAGGCAGGTTCCAAAGCAATAGAGTTGATTCTTTCAAAGCCAACAATATCAGGTCCCACTGTCCCCTTTCTCCAGGAATTTGTCACTAGTAACAACTAGAACTACAACAAATTACTTCCAAGTACGATTGTAATTTGTCACTAATTTTCTTCTCAAAGGAAGCATTGAGTAATTTGAGCAATATGGCTCCTGCTGTGAGAAAGATTCAGGACTTATTCTGTTCAGGATTTATTCTGTGCAAAATTCAATTAAGGTTGTTTCGAAAAAAGAAACAGCATAATTTTTTCTACACAGAAATATTATTTTTTATGCAGAAAGAACAGCTTCTTGTGCATAACATGCTACTTTCTGTGCAAAAGAACCACATATGAATTTTGTGCAGAATAAGGCCTGAACTGTAAAGATTCTCATTAGCCCATGATTCTTCTTGCCCTCAGCATTCCCAGTGATTGGGAAAATGTGTTTCCCAATCATTTTTGAATATTCTTTCAATTCCTGCTTCCAAGATCTGGGTAAGAATAACGTTACCGTTTAATAACAGCTAAAGCCAACATTGGGTTAAAAAATTAGACTAGCTAACCTAGCACTTGTTGCATTTAGTTCTCATGGAAATTGTTGGAAGATTCTAGCATTTCCTGCCCCCTCCCTTCTTATTTTAGGACAAATGGAGCTTAGGTAGCAAAGGGTTAATTTTCTTTTGCATGTAAAAGCCCTCTGGCCTGTTGTTCTGTGTTATTTGCTCAAATGGTAGCAATCATAGGACAGGGAAGCAAACAATGTTGAGCAACAAATGGTATGGAAGGAAAGGGAAGGGAAGGGACCAACCTTGTATATCTGCTAACATGATTGCAATCACAGGACAGGAAGGCAAAAACTTATCATATAGTCTTTTGCCCAGCTACACCCAGAGGTTCAATGGTCTGTCTCCAGTGAGTCTTAAGGCTAAATGACACACAAGGTGAAATGCTTGGCAGGCAGCTGAAAGGTATTTGCCTTTGTACTCACAGGTATGTGCACAGAGGCTCAATACAGATCAGCTCACCATGCAGCTTTTTCAGTCTTTTTTTTTTTTTAAATTCACTCTCCATCCCCTTCTGCGTGAGGCCCTTAAAAGAAAGAAAAAGTCCAGTAGCACCAAAGCAGTGGAGCTTTTTCAGTCCCTCTGTTGCAAGTAGGGGCGTAAGCCTTCACTTATTTGGTTCTCACGTACAAGAACAAAAAAGCAAAAACAATTTTTTTCTCTCCTTGCTGATGGAGACTGTGAGAGCTTTTTGCACATTTTTGGCAACATTTTGATTATCTTTTTTCTTTGCAAAAATAGATATCATTGTCTACCATCACCCTCAGTTTTACAACAAATGTAATATTTATGAAAAAAATCTCTTTTTTTTGCACAAGATACGTGGTTGTTACTACTGTCATTGCAAAATATGTTTTGCATAAAAATAAGTGTTTTGCTTAGAGATGGGACGAATCCAGAATTTTCCAAATCCGGATCCAGATCCGAATCTCTGGAAGGTTCTGGGAACCCACGAGTCTCACGAATCTCGAATCTTTCTAATCCTTTTTTTTTAAAAAAGGGTTTAAAAAGCACCTTTTTTAAAAAAAAAAAAGTTAAAAACTTTTTTTAAACAGAACTTTCTTTAAAAAAACTATTTTTTGGTTGGTGGATTGAAAAATTCAGTTCGCCTATTTTTGCACAGGGATTTGGATTTGAGGATTCGAGGATTGGTTGGCCCGTCCCTAGTTCTGCTATTGCTGCTACTGACAGAAAAGGGCTACTGTTTTCGTTCTCAGAAAGCTTTAACAGTGCACTTCTGTGTAAAGATACCTTTCTAACTGAAGATGAGAAAATTTGTGAATATTCTTTACTTCCCTAGTGGGCAGTAGTAAACATGTAGAATAAATGGAGGTTTAAAGAGGCTGTAAACATCTTTCACCCATTTGTGGTGGGCCTGCTGCAAATTTCAGTCCAGCTGTATCTGTATGATTGAAATATATATTGGCCTAAATCCAATTGGTAGTCTCAAGTGTAGTAGACCCATGAAAGCAGTGGAATTTATATAAGTGTTGACTTACCATTAAGCATTCAATGGGTCTACTCTACTTCAGATTTGCAATCAGATTTAGCCATTCTTCTTCATAAAAGCAGATAGAAAGAATCTATGAATGCAAAATAGATGTGGCAAATACTACACTGGCCCCTAGACTTTTGGAAGGGTTCAGGGCACAGAACCCTTGCAAAAGTTAAAAAAAAAAGTGAATAAATCCCCCCCATGCAAGTGCCCCTCCTTCCATTCCCTTCTGGGACTCCCCCTCCTATTCCCTTGCCTTTTGCATAGGTACCTGTGCCTTCTTTCCAAGCACCTAAGCAAAAGGCAAGCAAATGGTAGGAGGCAACTCCATGTGTGGATGAGGCACCTTCATGCTTCCCCCATTCTCTCCCTCCCAATATCTTACCTTTTTCCATGCCCAGGCAAAAGGCAAGCAAATGGGAAGGGGCAGTCCTGACTCTGGAGAAGACACTTCCTCCCCCAGCATTCTCTTATCTTTTTCAAGCATGCTGCCTTCCTTCTCTGTACCCAAGCAAAAGGCAAGCAAATAGGAGGGGACAGCCCTGAGTGTGGAAAAGGCAATGCACGCCTACCCCATTCGTCTGCTCCCTTTCTCTTGCCTTTTTCCTGGGCATGCCTACCTGCCTCTCATGCTCTCAGGCAAAAGGCAAGGGAATGAGAGAGGGAGAATGGGGAGCCAGCTGGGCACTTCACAAATAATCAGATTTGCAAAGGTCAAACCCACAAATGTGGAGGGAGAGCTATATTTAAGAAAGAAAAATAACCTTCTTTGTTACCTGTGTGATTGGCTTGTAGGCTTTCAGATATGCTTCTGATACAAAAGTTTAAATTTTAGCTCAGGAAAATACAAAGAAAAGCTAACGCCATGACATATAAAAGCACTGAAGCCTTGGTTTTAGTGTGAAAGATGTTACTGTAATGTTATTTAATTACATTCAGGGAAGCATGTTTAATATTGACTTGGACCAACCAGAATCACTCATGTTTTAATTTGTGATATGCAAACTGAGCTTCAGACCATCTTAAACATTATCCTCTTTGAAGTGTTGCTGGATTCTCTAATTTTATTATACTCTGAGTTGCCTTGTAAAAATTATTATCTTTCTGTCCATCTAATTAAAATAAAGATGTAATAAAGAATTTACAGTTTTAATTAGGGCATAGATCTTAAAGCTATTATGTTGTGATTAATAATTCTTTAACAAGAGATGAGGAATAAGAGGTTCTAGTCTCATGAAAAATCAATAGGCATTACTCAATTATGCCAACAGAGTTATATGAAGCAATCTGGGTCCCAATTAAATGGCTTTTCTTGTTAAGCTGCTTGGTAGAGTTAGCAGTTATTAATGAGTCCCTATTTGTTTGTTTATTTTAGCTCTTTTTTTTTTAAAAAAAAAAAGCACGTAACCAATCTCAAAGACATGCAAGGATGAACAGCAACAGTCAAAGGACAATAGATGTGACTGTGGTTGGGAACCTTTGGCCCTTCCAAAGTTTTGGACTTCAGCTACTGCAAACCCTAACTATTGGCCATGATGGGTGGGGTGATCTGGCTGCAACATCTTTCACTCCATTGATCACCAGGATTGATTCGGCTAATCTAGCTGGCTTGGTGGGTGTCCCCTTCCATCCTCACTGCTCCATGCATGTCCTCCCAAAGCTGCACACTCGGTGGAAGATGATGACCATTCCAAGAGTTTGAGCTTCTGGGGGGTGAATTCCAAATATTTGGAGGGCCAAAAGCTTCCCTTCCCAAACAGAAAACACTACACTGTGAAATCTTAAAATACAGTTTAAAATGGACATCCTGACTCCCAGTTTGGGGTGGGGGAAGTCTTCTGCATGCCCTTCTACAATCTACTGTTCCCATTAGTGGGACACAGATGATCACTCATCCAGTTAACTCAATTCTCAGGCTGAGTTATGGCCTTTCACACTACTAGGATTCTATTGCCATGGCTCCACCCTATGGAATTCTAGGATTTGTAGTTTAGGGAGGGGCATTTAGAATTCTTGGCCAAAGTGGTAAATTCTCTGACCAAACTACAGCCCTAGAGGTCAAGGTCAGAGACCCTGGCAGAGAGCCAACCCAGAGAAGAGAGTGGGAGGGCCAGCAAAGTCCACCCAGGAGGAGACAAGCAAGCACTCACTCAAGGAAGTTCATTTACCAGAGCACCAAGAGAAGCCATAGTCAGAGTTCCAAAGCCAAGGGTCGAGAATCCACAGATCAGTTCAAGGTATCAGGAACCGGGTGCTGGAAGCAAGGTACAGGCAAGAGGAGGGCTTGTAAGAAGTTTGCCACAAGCAAAGGAAAGCTTCCAGGCAGGGAGTTACATAGCCCCAGCACAGGTGTGTCCGGTCACCACTTCTTAAACTTAGCCGAGGAAGCCTCCCTTTGCACTGCCCCCTTGAGTCTCCACCTTGACTGGGGGCGTTTGAACCAGGCTCCAGAGCCTCTTCAGAATCGGATCCCTGTTGCTCCAAAGGAGCAGGCAGAGGGACATCCACATCTGCTTGGTCCATGGCAGCAGGGGGAGCTCCTGAGCTGTGGGACCTATCTCCAGCCAGAGCTACAGGGATCAATAGCTGCTGCTCATCAGCAGCAGCTCTGACAGGGGCTTCAGTTATCATACTAGAATTCCACAGAGTGAAACTATGGCTGTTCAAGTAGAATTGTAGAGCTATAATTCTTCATTGTGAAAGAGGCCCTAGTCCGTTGATCTGTCCAGCCCCACAATAGCAGAGGCCATTGTCAGAAATGTTGCCTGAAAAATGTTCACCTGGAGACACTAGGGGTGAAACAGGGAACTTCTACATGCAAAACATTTGGACTTTGTTGTTGACAGCCATTAGGGCCATTTCCACACTAGACTGTTAGAGTGCTATTATTCCACTTTCATCATCTTATGGAATCCTGGGCTTTGCAGTTTAGGGAGGGGCCTCAAAGGCCCCTCCCTAAACTGCAAAGCCCAGGATTCCATTGGATGTTGAAAGTGGAATAATAGCACTATAATAGTCTAGTGCGGAAATGTCCTACATCTACTTCAACTTATGGCAATTCTAGAAAGGAGATTGATCATGAAGAGCCCTGCTCAGGCCTTGCAGGCTCAAGGCCACGAATTGCTTCATTGACCTTATTCATCAATATTCATCTTCCTGTTTTCCTACTGTCCTCTAACTTACCAAGCATTATTGTCTTTTCTAGTGAGTCATGTTTTGTCATGATATGGCCAAAGTATGATAGCATCAGTTTAACCATCGTTCATTTGTGTTGTTGTTTTTTTAACAGTCCAGGGTATCTGTAGAACTCTTCTGCAGCATCACATTTCAAAGGAGTTGATTTTCTTCTTATCAGCTTTCTTCACTGCCCAGCTTTCACAACTGTATACAGAAATTGGAAATACAATGGCATAAACAGTCCTGACTAGTATTCAATGATATGTCTTGAAACTTCAGGATCTTGTCTACTCCCTTCATAGTTGCATTTCCAAGATCTAATCTTCTTCTGATTTCTTGACTGCAGTCTCTATTCAGATGAATGACTGAGCCAAAGTATGGAAAATTTTGAGCTATTTCAGTGCTTCTTTGTCTGCTTTGAAGTTATGTAAATCATCTGTGGACATTATCTTTGTTTGTTTAATATTCTACTTGTTACTGCGGTAGATAACCCTATCCCAGGGTCTACAATTTAATATCAAAAATTATCTCCACGTGCTTGAGAGGTCTTCTGAACGAGCACGTAGGCAGGCATGGTCGAACGCCCAAAATCAGGAAAAACCCGGTCAGGCCAGTAAACTCTGAGTCACGTCGCCCCCGGAGAGCTCCAGCCAGGTAAAACATAAAAGTACAAAGAGAGTCCTCAACCCCGAGAAGCTGGCTTGACGGGATTAACGCTCCTGACAAACAGTCCATCAAGCGAGGACGATTTGCATATAGCCGCAACTTTTGACAACCCCAGCAAATATAATCAGGCAAGGAACTTTGACATTTTGGAGCTTTGTTCTCCCAATCATGCAAAGGATGTGAACAGTTTGGAGCTTTGTGTTAGCTCCTCCACCGATTGTTCTCTCTGGGATAGGATTACCCCTCCAGGTGCCTTTTCCCCATAAATAGACCCAGTTTTTGAGCATTTCCTCGGATCACTCCGGATCGCTCACGGCTTGCTGTCACTCCGTCAGGCTATCCCCTTAGCTCCCTCCTTGCTGAGTTCCACTTCTCCGCTGCTGTCTCTGCTATCTGGACTTCAGGACCAGGTGGAGTATTCCCCTGATATAATCCTCTAAAGCTCCCTATCCAATTTCCTCTCTTTTATTTCTCGCTGGGTCTTGTGTGAGTGAGTGTGCAAGTGTGTACGTACACAAGTCTTTATTTTTAAATAAAATCATTAATTCAGCAATTTGGTGTGGTTTTTGGCTCAGCCTGACCCTGTAAAAATTGGGTTAAAAGATCTCACTAGGTTGCCCTGCCTCTCGTATTGCTATTGCTTGTACTCTGGCTAGTTTTCATTCCCCATTATTTGGAGCACATTGAGGTGTCCCCCAAGGGACCCCAGAAATCAGGGTAACATACTGTAAACCTCCCTTTACACGTTCATCCTTGATTTTCTTCAGTAATTCTTCCAAGTCTTTGCTATTTTCTGCTAGTAATACGGTTGTCATCTGCATATCTTAAGTTGTTGGTGTTCCTTCCTTCAGTTTTCATGCCTCCTTCCCACAAGTTTAATCCTGCTTTAATGTATGATATGTTCAGCATATAAGTTAAACTGATAGGGTGACAAAATGCAGCCTTGCCTGACTCCCTTGCCAATTGGAAACCATTCCCTTTCTCCATATTCTGCCCTGATGGTAGTCTCCTCTTCTGAGTGTAGGTTATGCATCGAGACACAAAAATGTTGGGGCACACCCATTTCTTTATAAGTGACCCATAAAGAAAACTTCTATAAGTGATCTTTATAAGTGATCCATAAAGAAAACTTCTATAAAATGTTCAATATGTGGCATTTAACTCCAGCAAAATTGGCTAAGATATATAACGGGGAAAATGATAAATGCTAGAAGTGTGAAATTGAAAAGGGAACCTTTTTCATTGCTGGTGGCAATGCAAAAAGGCAAAACTCTTTTAGAAAAACATTCATTTGGAAATTACAAAAATTTTGAAAATAAATTTCCCCATGTGACCAGAATGTTATTTGTTAAATATTTGTTTGTTAAAATTTGTTAAATAGGATTGAACTGATAGAAGACTATATTGGGAAACAAAATAAAAAAAACTGCACTTAATAACCAAAGCAAGATTACTATATGCCAAAGAATGGAAAAAAGAAGGTGTACCAACAACTGGTGACCGGCTTTTGGGAATTTATGACTTAATGCAGATTGATAAATTATCGATATTGTTAAAGGACAAATCAGTGAAAAGGTTTAAGGAAGATTGGGAATGTATATATAATTATTTGGAAACTATTTGAGGTTCTTTATCAACTATCACATGGAAGGATTAGCAATCTCTTGACAGTTATTCAACCGTTCAGTTAAAGAAGATAAGCTAATATAAATCTGTAGGTAAGTATGTATATTAAGTAAGCGTATTTATAATGTATATCACATTATGTATATTGTATAACAATACCTATAATAATAAAAAAAGTGATCCATAGTTTTTAATGACCTACACAACCAAAGGCTTTGCTATAATCTATAACGCACAGGCTGATTTTCTTCTAAAATTCTTTGGTGCATTCCATTATCCAATGTAAGTTTCTAATATGACCCCTTGTTCTTCTTCCTTTCCTTAACCTAGCTCTGGCATTTCTCACTCCATATATGATAAAAATCTTTGTTGTAAATTTTTTGAGCAGCACTTTGCTTATATGGGAGATTAATGCAATTGCCATGTGGTTACTGCAGTCCCTGGTGTCCTCTTTCTTGGGGACTAGGATGTTCATTGAGTGTTTCCAATCTGTGGGACATTGTTTTGTTTTCAGTATTTCTTAGCAGATTTTTGTTTGAATTTGAATGGATTCCATCTCTACAGCTAGAAACAACTCTATTGGTATGGCATGTGTTCCTGGTGATTTATTTTTCCGAAGTGCTGTGAGTGCAGGTTCCACTTCTCTTTCTAAAATTAGATGTTCATCTTCGAATAATTCTTGCTTGAATAAATCTGTCATCCTTTCATCTCTTTTATATAGTTTTTCCACTTATTGTTTTTATTGTCTTCTTATTTGTACTTGGTCATTTAAGGTGTTCCCCTGATGGTCATGTAATATCCTAACTCTTGGTTTAAATTTCCCTTTCATTTCTTGGAGTTTGTAGAAGAAGACTCCAGTGCTTTCTTTTTGGCTATCATTGTCTATTTCTCTGCATTAACTATTATAGCAGTTCTCCTAGTCCTCGGGCACAAGTTACTGAACATTTGCATTCAGGGTTCTGAACCTACTTATGTCACTTTTTACTGTTGCTACTGACCTGTATTTAACTGCTTGAAGAGTTTCATCTATCATCCATTGAGGTTTCTCTTTCTTTTTGGCTGCAAGTACCATCCTTTTGTATTTCTCTGGCAATATCCCTGGCTTCAGTCCAGAGTATTTCTGGCTCTCAAACAATTAAACTTAGTAGTGCATATAAATTTTTCCATTATCTTTAAATTCTATGAGGATGTTCTTCAGGTTGTGTTTGATACTACGGTTGGGTTAGTGTTCTTCTTTAGCTAAGTTTTGATATTAGCAGTTAATGGTATGTGCCATAATCAGCTCCTGGTCTTGTTTTTGCAGAAGGATGGAACTTCTCCATCTTCTGCTTGCAATTATATATTCTATTTTGATTTCTATATTGGCCATCAGATGATGTCTAGGCATACAGTTTTTTCTTTGGTTGCCTGAAGAATGTGTTTAAGATGAACAAACTGTTGGCATCATAAAATTCAGTCAGTTGATCTTCTGCTTCTTTTCTTGATTATAAGCCAAATTTTCCTACAACAACTGATTCTGCTCTGTTTCCTATCTTTGCATTTCAATCACCAACAGAAAGTCTTGTTTTGGTGTTTGATCAATTTCCTCCAGCTTAGAATCTTTCAATTTTTTCTTCTGTCTCTGTAGTTGAAGCATAAAATTGGATTATGGTTATACTGATGGCTTTGCTCTGAAGTCTTATTGATATGATTCAGCCAGACTTTGTATTATATCCTTTGACTGCTTTTGCTACCTCTCTCTTCACTATTAATGCCACCCCATTTCTTCTTTGATTTTTATTTCTTAAGTAAAACATTATAATTATCTGATTCAAAATGTTCCATTCCTATCTCCCTTAGCTCACTCAACTCAAGCTTTGCAATGTTTATATACATTGTTCTCTCTCTCTCTCCCTCTCTCTCTGTATAGCTTCCCATGATTCATGCTTCTCACATACCATGTCCCTGTAATATGTGTTGTGTAGTTTCAGGATTTCCTTTTGCATGTTAACAGTTGAATATTCTTTCAGTCTGAGTCCTGTTGCATCATTAACCAAAGTGCTCTTCATAGTTGTCTTCCGCTGTACCACTGAGATACTACTATTGCTGCCCACTAGCTGTTTGGTGCCTTTAGCCTGGCTTCTCAGCAAAAGCCTGCCTGACATGAGAGACCCTATCAGCAGCACTGCTACTGTCAGTATAGCCTCTTGCCTTGTAGGAGCACTGAATCCCACAGCTGCAGAAAGGTAGTGCCAATTAAAGTACAATTACACTGTAAGAGGAATCTGACTGT
This sequence comes from Iguana delicatissima, assembly GCA_948472985.1. Taxonomy (NCBI): domain Eukaryota; kingdom Metazoa; phylum Chordata; class Lepidosauria; order Squamata; family Iguanidae; genus Iguana; species Iguana delicatissima. The sequence goes on along the minus strand of CAOKZL010003230.1, from coordinate 25,698 downwards.
GTTTGGATATGACTGGCCTTGCTAAATAATGGAGAGTAAGTCATTTACAATGGGTTTGCTCTGTTTTATAGAGATATATCATAGTTCCTACTGCTGCCATCATGTTGTAGCTCTTCCTGTGTCCTAAGCTGTTGGGTAAAGAAGCGGGCACTAGCCTAACTGGAGCTCAAGGCTTCCACCCATTACCCACATGCTCTCTAGTCCTTTATTCTCCCCCTTTTCCCAGTTGGAGACAGAGATATGAATAAACCAAAGTAAAACCACTTTCCTCTTCCTCTCCCTGTGGAAGAAGGCAGCTTCTGTATGCTAAGTAGCCAAAAGCGCTCCAAGGCTTAACAGAGAGTTTTGGAAAGTTTTATCCCAGAGCAGAAGAGATAGAAGAGATTAAATCAGTTTGTTGGGTATCATCTCTTATAGGAGCCTTCTTCAGGCAATACCTAAGGAAGCTACAAAGTTACAATGCCAATATTCAGTATCAGGTACTTAGTTGAACCCGGTAGGACACTATATTCAGAGCTCCAGTGTTTTCACTTTTTAACAAAGTTTTCATTAGCTCTATTACTCCCTCAAACCGTCTCGTTGCTAAATTTTGTTTGAAGTTTTAATTTGTTAACCTTCCTTTGCCATGAGCCTTTTAATTTAGCCTGCTAAATGTATACGTTATCAGGCCTTCTGCAAATTAACTGATTAGCCGACCTAGCTGGCTGGAATCCCAGGAACTATACAAGAATCCAAAACTTCTTATTTGGAAGCTATTAAAGCGAAATAGAACTGTTTTTAGGACAACATTTGGTGTTGTGATCTACCTTATTAGTAGAACTGTTGGAATAAGCTCGGCGGAAAGAGAATTGCATTCAGAGCTCCCCGGAAAAGGCAAGAGATCATGGTTGTAACCAGAGCTCAGAGAAGGTAGAGGAGAGTTACAGAATGCACTTCTTCATCCACACAAAAGACTATTCTGGACTTCTGCCAGCAAATGGGAACTAGAGAAACATTTATGGAGAAGACCAAATGCAAGGATAGTTCCACCTCTGCTTTTTTTTTTGCAACAGAAGCTCTGAACTCTATTCTTTCAGGGGATAACAACATCGATAAAGACTTTCTGGAATTCTCAGCAGTGTTATGCGACCAGGAACAGGAACAGGTGGGTAATTGGTCCCTATATTCAGAACTCTCGTGTGAAAATTCTTACTCTGTTCCCTCTGCTTATAACACTCCATGGCCTATTTCAAACTCAGTACAAGCCCAGCCTTTGGCTAAGGATACAGATAAAGTAGGTCAGGATCTTCTTGCAGAAGTGTATATATGTTTACAGGACCAATACCTCCTTACAGCGCAATCTAATGAGAAAATCTTCCAATCCATGGATGACCTAAGAAAGGAAATCTCTGGTCTTAAGGCCAACATTCAGGTCCTAATGGACCTAACTGAAGCAGGGATTTTAATAACAGTTCCTGCTACAACACAATCTAACCACGAATTGATAAAAACTTTACTTCCACTGACCTGCAGGCGGAAATTTCTCTTAGTAATAAGAGTGATTTTGGGGGCTCTTCGGGTGACCTTCTGCAGGATTGGGAAAACCAGATTATGGCTCCTTTAAATAAATCATCAACTGGAGTACAGAAGGACAACATATCTGGAAACTCTCATCTTACTCTTTCTGATTCCAACCTGATCATAAAAGATGAATGGCAAGAGGATCTAGCTACTGAACCTGAAGAGGGAAATATTGTTAAGGAGTTAGATGGCTTGGAAGTTGAACTTGAGGACTCAAGGGTGGAAAAAAAAACAAACAGAGGAAGATTTGGACCAAATTAGGACTACCATTAGTGAGATCTTTCAGTCCAATTCTGATTTCTGTGTGTCTATTTTCAATTGGCCACTAAAACGAGCAGATGGTTCATGGAAAGAAAATACAGATGTGTTACATGAAATCTTAGCAATAGCTGGAACTTCTGAGGAGGAATTAGGAGGATTATCCTGTTTGTGCTTGTATCCTAGGGGACAAAAGGGAATCAGAGGTGTTATTGAATTATCCTTTTCATGTTTGGGTCACTGTAAAACCTTTTGGGCTTCACTTCCAAAATTTAGAAATAATGTCTCTTTTAAGTGGGTAGGTATAACTCAGGCCAACACCTTATTCATACCTACTCACACAAACAAGCCACTTTGTATAGAAAAAATACTAGGCCAGTGGTTCTCAACCTGTGGGTCCCCAGATGTTTTTGGACTTCAGCTCCCAGAACCCCTGAGCATTGACCATAGTGGCTGGGGCTTCTGGGAGTTGAAGTCCACGAACATCTGGGGACCCACAGGTTGAGAACCACTGTATTAGGCATTCTGTTTCTGGAAAGCCTAAACAGATTTTTACTTGTAAGGTACCGGTACTTAGTTAAGGAACCTTTTCTGAACTGATTTCCACCCCCACCCCCCACCAACCAGACAGAAATGTCATTCACTTATGGCTGAATAGACCTCTGTCTCCCCTTGCAGCTGATGCCTGGCAAAACAGGTTGGGGTAACATTGTGATCATGACAATAGCGTCACAATCAAGACTAAGTAGTGATCATGCATATAGGTACTGGGAACCCTGTGAACACTGTTCACAGATCATGAGTACGGATATTGTAAATGCTGTTCTGTGTTTGCAATTGCAATGTAGTCACAATTGTAACCCTATTACCACAATCATAACTCTTTGCCTCCAGTTGCACAGAGAGAGGGAGATCCATTCTGCCAGTTATCAGGGCAGTGTGAGGGACCTTTCCATCAAGTTGGGGGGGTTCAGACCAGAAAAGTTTACTTAGTTAAGTATGCTTAAGTTAACTTACATTAAGTATACTTCACTAAATAGCTGATACAGAAACTATTTACATTCAAAGGCATCTTGGAATTAACAACCAGTTATGGGAACATCACAAAAATCCCTGACACCTCTAATTAAAACAGTCCTCTGCCACTTTTAGAAAAGTAGACCTTCTGTTCTCAGGTTTTCCAATGGATAGGGAAGCAGAAGTCTGATCCTTTAGGAACCGCCTCTACCACCTTTCCTCATATTATTGGCCTGCACCCCAACAGAAACGGGAGAACTGGAAAGAACATTCCTCCAAGGCCAAAGCAGTAAAACTTTTAAATCACTAACCCTCAAAGATTCCAGATGATTTAGCACCTCTGTAGCTCAAAAGAAGCTTAATTGGCAAAGGGTTATCTCTTCTGATCTTATGTAACCCTCTACTGCCCTAAATGGTAATTTAACCCCTTATTAATATGGTGTAGTCTGGTTCATTGTCGCTAGATAACGCACAAGTGGAATTATTATTATAGGGCAGAAGGAAACATTTCAACCAGTTTTTTTTCTGCTCTCTTTTCTTCATCTGTCATTTACATACATATTGGCAAATCATATTGGTTAATATCTTGGTACTTTAAGTGCCTCTTTTGCCTCTAAGTCATCTTATCTAAGCCAAATGTTAGTGACCTGTAGGGCATGCTTTGAGGCACACTTATGCTCTTCAAGTCTATGATAGATGGCTTGCAAAATGCCACGGTTAATGCACATACTAAACTTTTGCAGTTCAGCATCTTAGCTGCCAAGTGATTTAAGTGTCCTAGAAACTAGTGTAGCCAAGAAACAAACTCTGGTCTGCATCTATTGCCAATTCTGCAAGTAAGCTAGAGACTTCATGCAGAATAAACAGCCTGGCATGGTTCTCACATCTGATATTATACAGATTCAGCATGTGGAAATGAGTGATTGATGAGAAGTACTCACAAATATATGAATAGGAATTTAGAATTTTACTTTTTTTAAAAAAAAATCAGAAGCTCCTCAAATTTGTACACTGCTTCATAAATGCAGTGGAAAGAACTTGAAATGCATCCTGCCCTGGATAACTTGCAATCCACAAACTCCACTCTGAGGTAGATAGTAGCATTTATTTGAAGCAAAACAGGCAACACAGCATAGTGCTTCTGAAGCTGCTAAGACTGAAGTATACATAGAGTTCACAGGTTTTATATCTGTACAAACAAATTTTAGGTGCACAAAGCTGTGATTAGAGAGGATCAAAAATTTAACATCACCTCATATCTTTAGACATTTCCCAGACTTGCAGTTGTTTACCATCCTTTCATCCTTGGGTCTGGAACATATTTCCTGCCCATTATCTTAGACACTTCAAATTCCCTAAACAACTTTTTGGGACTTTTGTTTTTGCCTGCTCTGATCTTCTTCCCACTTAGCAAATACATTATAGCAATGGGCAATAATGCAATTAACCATTTGATCTATTAGAATACACAAGCAAGTTTCAAACAGATTCACTTACAATAGGAGCTATGCACAATGACATGTTAGAATGCCAAATGTGAGAGAAAGAGAAATGGACCATTGCACACATCCAGACAGACAGGTCTGAGTGTTTAGCTCTTGAAAGGCTGGATCTGTATGTTCAACCAGGGTTGTGGTAGAATCATAGAATAATAGAGTTGGAAGAGACCCCGGGGCCATCCAGTCCAACCCCCTGCCATGCAGGAACCCACATCAAAGCACTCCCAACAGATGGCCATCCAGACTCTACTTAAAAACCTCCAAAGAAGGAGACTCCACCATGCTCCCAGGAAGCATATTCCACTGCCGGACAGCTCTGACCATCAGGAAGGTCTTCCTGAGGTTCAGGTGGAATCTCTTTTCCTACAGTTTGGATTCATTGTCCTAGTCTATGGAGCAGTGGAAAACAAGGCTGTTCCCTCATCAATAGGGCATCCTTTCAAATATTTAAACATGGCTATCATGTCCCCTTGTAACCTTCTCTTCTGTAGACTAAACGTACCCAGTTCCCTCAGCTGCTCCTCATAGGGCATGGTTTCCAGACCTTTTACCATTTTGGTTGCCCACCTCTGGACATGTTCTAGCTTTTCAGTATCCTTCCTGAACTGTGGTTCCCAGAACTGGACAAAATATTCCAGATGAGGTCTGACCAAAGCAGGATAGAGAGGGACTATTACTTGATCTAGACACCATACGCCTATTGATGCAACCAAGAACTGTATCGTGTTTCTTGTCTGCCACATCGTAGTGCTGAATTAGGGTTTCACCTTTTTGTTCTTTCATCTTCAGTAACTACTTGGCAAGCAGGTACACCATAGTCCACTCCACACTGGGAATAGGTTTTCTTATTCAGCCTGCATATGGCTGTGAATTTTCTTAATCTTTTATAAGAACTAGGATTTCATTATCAATATGGCCAGACAGACTGTTTAAAGTTCCTTAACAATCAGCATCCAGGCAGACCAATCAGCAGAATGACTGGCATATATTTTCTCAACAGCCAGACAAAGGTTAGACTTTCCTTGGGAATTCCTTTTGTTCACCATCCTGCAGGAGATGAAGATCTAACCTAGGCCATTTCTGCACCAGACTGTTACAGTGCTATCATTCCACTTTCAACATCCTATGGAATCCTGGGAGGGGCCTTGAGGTGGAAATGAACCTAAGTTTATTTAAGAAGTACAGAAGACTGGTTGGGAGAAAGGCACAAAGTAAATTAGGTCTGAGCTCTGCAAAGCACCTTTGGGAGATGCTGTAGGGAATCTGATATTGGATTATGGATTTCATGCTTTTGTTCATCTCCACTGATGGACCCATTTCTGTATTAATAAATTGCACAGAACCCTTTTGCAAAGAAAATCAAACCTCTGATGAACACTTTACACGGGACATCTGAGGGAAGTGAGAAGTGACTAACAATGTAAAATAAAAGGCAGAACTAGTTGTGGTAGCAATTTGTTCTCACATCAGGGGACAGTGAATCCACTCTGGTTTTTCAGTCTGAACCTTAAAGCTAATATCCAAGGTGCTGAACCCGTTTTAAGGATGGTGTTTAACTACTCAGATGGCTCCTTTAAAGTGTATTCACCATCCCACTGACCATCACTGCAAATCAGTAGGAGAAGCAGTACTCCCAAGAATGTTTTTCCTCTTCCTTTTACTTTGTGTTCATTCTGCAGTCCAAGTGAAAATTGCAAAAGGATTCTGTTGCAGCTTCTGTTTTAGGTGGGAGGCCTGAGATAAGAAATGTGTTGAGCCTGTTGGATCCTGCCTTGGAGCTCTGCCTTAGAGTTTCTTGGAATGTGCTTACTACGGCTAACACTGATAAACTGCCACGTACTGACCAAGTGCCTTGAAATTAATCAGGAAAACACTAGTGAGAGGGTAGGATAGTAAGGTAGTTGCCTTACTGCCTTATTCTCTCCCTCTGTGACATTTTTAAGACAATCTACGATAGAAAAAATAAGGTTCTTTAAAGCGGTAGTTCTTAAACTGGGGCCTGTGGACCCCTGGGGATCCATGGAGCTTTCATAGGAGGCTCACGAAGCTCTGCTGCTACACACCACCAGCAGTGACAGCAACATGGATGCAGTAGAGGGGCCTGCAAGTACTGTAACTGCTTCCTCATTTGCAAATGAGGGAGCAGTTTGGGCATGCACACAGGGCTGCTGCTGTGTCCTTTTCCTCAGGGACGGAGCAGCAGGAGATGTGGGCCCTGGAGGCCAACCAGTGTCTGCGCAAGGATTTGAATCCTAGTCTCCAGAAGCCTTAAATAAATAAATAAATATTTGAATATTTAAATAACTATTTGGCTATTTAAATCTAAATTTAAATATTTAAATCTTGAGTTAAATCTTGGAGTCCCCCAGCAACAAATTATATTTTGGGGGGCCCTCAGTAAAGAAAAGGTTAAGACCCTCAGCTTTAAGGCATAAAAGCTTGCTTTGCTTGCTTCACAGAGTCTGACATTTCCCCCCTGTTTTCTTTGATGTACCCAAGAGTGTTGTCATTTTAAATAAATTTCCTTCCTCTCAAGTTTGCTGTCCATCTTTCTTCTTACATCTGGAGGGAAAATCCCATATCAGGCCTTTTCAAGACTTAGGTCATTTCCGCACTAGCCTGTTATAGCGCGATGATTCCACTTTCAACATCCTCTGGAATCCTGGAGTATAACTGCAAAGCCCAGGATTCCAGAGGATGTTGAAAGTGGAATCATTGTGCTATAACAGGCTAGTGCAGAAATGGCCCTAGTGTAGAAAGCTGAGGTTTGGTGGGTTTGGTTAGTTAGTTGCCATTTGGCCAGTTACCCACCACTGTGTCTCCATTTGCAGAATTTCCCAGGATGGAGGTGTAGATATCCAGAAGGGCCATGTGAAATGTGAAGTTACCTAAGTATTTAGCAGCCACAGTGGTACCATATTTCCAAACTCAGTATTTGTTGTTCCCCAAACTATACATCGCAACAAAAATACGAAACAAAGCTTGTCCTCCTACACAAGTAATGTCATAAATTAAACATGATTACCATGCATGCAACCAACTTCAACGTGATCACACCCAGCTGAGGCTGTCAAAAATGAATAGAAGTTACAGTGCAATTCCCAGGTAACAATGGCACACGCCATGGCAATTCCAAAGCAGGTATTTTATTTTCACCCATCAATTTCCACTTTCCCCTCCCTTTCTCCCCACCATAGGTTTCTTCCATCTCCAAAAAACTAAAGGGTGTTTGTTTGCAGTTCTATGTAATGTCATGCTCCATTTGTAACCTTAATAGCTCTCTGGGGATCGTGCGAAATATCTAAATGCTACCATGCCACCTTTCACAAAAACTGCCTACCAGACCTAATTAATAGTGCATTCTAGTTAACACATGCAGACTTGGCATTATTAGTCTAATTAAAAGGGTTTTAGCAATCCCAGTCGCCCTCCTTCCCTCCCCCGCAAGCAGAGTCCGACATATGCAACTCAAGTAAATTAAACCCATTAATCACCATTGGTGCAAATGATATACATTCTCTAGGCATGGTCCTGTCTCTGAAAGAGAGTCTCTAACAGCCCTCATTATGTTTAATTTTGTTCCCCAGCCAAGGCTAATAAATACAAATTGTAACATCACAATAAAACATTTAATTATTTAAGAGTAGGTACGGAATGTTATAATTAGCGTCCTAGTACGTGTCTCAATTTATGCAATAATGGAAGCAATTTGGGAGCCCTGGCATTTTCTGGCCAAATGAGAATTTGCTGGAACTGTGGTTGATTTGCACAAAATGAAAAGTATCATGGGAAATGTAACACTTCTAGGGTTGGTGTGGGAAGGAGATCTTCAGACCAGAACAATAGAGTGTACTTTTTAAGTTAAACCCTCACAAATAAAGATCCTAATGACTGAGTTTTGGGGCTTTACTGAACAACGAGCTATGGGTCGTTCAATGAACTATGGTTTTACAGAAGGGGAAGGTTTTTCAGTTTTGCTTTACTACTAGAGAAGACTATCTGCCTTTCTATTCTTTGTAGTACTAGTAGTAGTATGATACCTTTTCCCTAATTTGGAACTCAAGGCTCATAATCACTGAAATAAACATTTTTTAAAATTCCTAGGACAGAAAAGTTTAAAAGCAATTAAACTATCAAAAAAAAAATAATTAAAACCAGTTAAAGACATAAATCACAGGGGGAAAACCCCACAAAAATTAAAAGTCCAGCACATATGTTATACAAGGCCTATTTCCCCTTTTAAAAAGATCAGTTCGCCAAAGCCTGCCAAAATAATAAGATCATCACCTGTCTATGGAAAAATAGGAAGGAGGCCACCGGTCTACTCTCTCTGGCAAGGAAGTTCCAGAGACTGAGGACAGAGTCCAAGAAGGCCTTCTCCCAGGTTTCCACCAGGTGTAACTGTGAGGTTGGTGGGACAGAGAGAGGGGCCTCCCCAGAAGATCTCAGAACCATGGGCAGATTCATATGGAAGAGAACACTCCTTTAAATATCTATATCTACATCTATACCTATCTATATATCTGATTTATATCCCCATTTTCCTCCCACAACTGGGATCCAACGTGGTTTTCTCTCTCTCTCCCCCTCCCTCCCTCTACACACACACACACACACACACACACACAGATACACACACACACACACACAGATACACACACACACACACACATATGAAATGAAATGAAAACACAGTAGCCTCTATCCTATCAGTAGTCTCAACAAGAGCCGACTCACGGAATCATTTGTTGAATGATGAGTTAACATACAGATAACTGATTTAATGTGTCTAATTTAGTTGACTACCATGAAAAAAATCATGTCAAAAGTTATTAATATTATAAAGACAATTAAGCAAGATTTATAATATTAAAACACAAACTGTGTTGGAACAGTTTAAAAGCTCCTCAATGCAAAAAAATAATAATTTAAAAATTAAAAGTACAACATGTTATTGAAAGTTCCTTTCTTCGCAGGAAGTTGCTGAAGGCCTACCTGAACAGAAAACTCTTTGCCTGACAATAGAAGGGTAAAAGAGAGGTGGTGATATCTGCTAGACTGTGGGGCAGAGTTCCACAGTCTAGCAGAAGCAACCAAGTATGTCTTCACTCATGTTCTCAGCAAGCATACCTCTGAGTGTGGTGGAACTGAGAGGACTTTCATACTAGACAATTGTAGAATAGTGATTCCAGCTTAACTGCCATGGCATTATCTTATAGAATCCTGGGTTTTGTCATTTTGGAAGGGATTTAGAATTCTCAGCTAAAGAGTACAAGCGTCTAATCAAACTACCAACTACATACCTCAGAATTCCATACGATACTATCATAGCAATTAAAGTGGAATCATAGTGCTATAACTGTGTGTGTGAAAAGGGCTTGAATGTCTTTTCTCCCAGTTAATTCCCAAAAACAAAAATGATACTATAATAGAATAGACCATGTTCTTCTGCATGAGACTGCTCATGCCTTGAAATCTTCAGGAGATCTTCAGAAGATGATACAGACATGCTCCTAAGCTCTGGAACTCTATCCCTATGGAGGGTAGGATAGCCCTCTTCCTACTGTCATTCTGTCAGTCCTGTCAGACAGGCCTTGGACAATTGACTGAATTTACTGAAGTAGGGGCTTTTAATTCGGTGTGTGATTTCTTTTTTTTTCCTAATGAGTTTTTAAACTGTATTTGACATATTTAATGGTTTTATCTCCCCACATATTTAATGATTTTATCCACCGTATGTATTTACTTTAAGTGGCTTGTGATGAAAGAATGTAAATACATACAGTGGATAAAATCATTAAATATGTGGGGAGAAACACAGGATATAAAGCTTAAATAAATAAAAGAGAAGTGAAAGGGCAACTGTTCTTCTCAATATTGTTTATAAAACAGGTAGGGATTTTTTTTTCCCGTTGGGAGGGTCGCATTTTCTTGGAAAAAATCTGTCAAGGTCACAATCTAGGAACTGGCAGAGCCACCATCTTCTACCTCTTCCCTCAGCCTTCTGCCTCTGCTAACCTCTTCTATCTTAGTCTCTCTCTCAACCTCTTTGCCTCCTGCCTCTGACTCTTTGTCCTGGCCTAACAAGTAGCAAGAGAATACACTGATCAGTTATTTTCCTACTCTCCAAGTACCTTCATTTGGCAGGGACAGTTCCAATGAATCCATTTTTTTCATCTGCTTTTAAAATGTCCCAGTTGCTCTCTCCTCCTCTCCCACTTTCCCCCTTTGTCCTCAGCTTATTTCAGTTTCTGCAAACGGAGATCAAAATGCAAAGGTAATTTGTACTCAGTTAATTCAGTAAGAAGAGATGGAATGAGGTGGCAGAACCTTCCTTCCCTATTGATTCAGGGGAAAGCAAATTTTTCTCCTAGCATGTGTGTTGTTCCTTCTTAATAATCTTTGCCAGCTAGACCACACTCTGATGTCCCTTGGCCATGTGTCCAGGTTTTCATCTACGAAATGTTGGAGGCAGGCTCCTTACCAGAGATCCAAACTGATAACTTGCCTTCTGGGCTTCTGAAATTAGATGGATGCTATAGGTCACCCATGCCACAATCTAAAATTGATTATCATGTAGTTAAGCTGCCGTAACAGCCATTCTTTCTTCTTGAGGAATACTGGCTGCTGTAGTTCTATGATAAAGGTTAGAGATCTCTGTTAGATTCACCTTACCTCAGCCACTCTAATAGGTCTTTCAAGAAATTACAGTAGAAAACATTTGCAGTACAGCTTTGTTTTATATACACACATGTATATATGCAGAGTGGCTTTATTATACAGATATTTGTTACTGCAGTCTAGGCCTACCCGGAAATAGCATCTGATATCCTTTTCATATCAAACAATTCTGCCTTCCCCTGCCACTCCACTCCATGTGTTTGCGAGGCCACTGGACAAACATGCAAACAGGCACGGCTGATAATTGCTGGACATTCCATTCTCCACCCAGGCAGGCCAGACACAGCCAGTTCATCGCTTCAGGGACCTCTCTGGTAAACACCTCATTACATATGCGCAATACTAACAAAGGCTTCCTGCCCCGAGCAGGCTACTGGACAAAGGTTGTGCTGTCCACTGGTAAGTGCTGCGCATTTGCATACTGGCCACACTATTGTTAATTTGGCTCTGATTCCATCATGCAAAGTTGTGACCTTTCCAAGACATTGTCTCACACCCAAAACTCATTGTTCTCCCCGAGTAAGGCATAGCCTGCAGTCATAATTCACCCTATAAAAACCCCTGATTCCAAGACCTTCCTCGGATCGCTCCTGAGTTTCAACCCATTATGCTGCTGCTGTGCTTGGCGAGGTCCCCTCAGCTAATCGAGCTGAGTTTCTTCTCTGCACCCCCGGCTTCTCCCGCAAGGTCCAGAACGACAAGACAGGTGTCGTATCACCCATTTTTCCCTGAAAGTCCCTATCCTTAATTCAACCTCTAATTTCTTAGTTAGCTGTGTGACTGTGGTGTCTTTGATATTTATTTGTAGTCAATAAAACATCATTTTTATTACTTTAAGCCCATCTGGCTGCCTGACTGACCTGACCCTGTAGACGCTGGGTTGCAAGATCCTGCTAAGTTACCTTGCCTCTCGCTAGCTTAAGTGAGTGCTCCAGCTAATTTTCCCCAAAATTGTGTGCTGTTGTTTGGTTATTTAGGTGTCCCTCCCAGGACCCCCAGTGAGCAGGGTAACATATTCCTCTACATTCGCTAGGGTTAGGGGCACAGGACCGCTGTGAAAGTGGAATAACTCTAGGCCCTCCCAAACCATAGTTAACACACACACAAAAAAGTATGATGACTATATTCAACCCACTGTGGATTGCTTTGAGGTATCAGGGTTTCTTCACAAGGCAGAAGTGGGTGGCTGGTGGGGCATAAACTGCCACCTCCACTGTTGCCCCATACCATTTTAATAGGGACTTACAAGCCCTGTTCACAGTTTCTCAGTCTCATGAGGCTTGCAGTCCCTATTAAAAATGGCAGAGGGAGGCAGCAGAGGTGACAGCAAATAATCAGTGAATAATCAAATTCACAAAAGTGAAACCTGCAAATAGAGAGGGCTGACTTTATTTACATATATGAGCATGCATATAATACTTTACAATCACACGAGGCCTCTGCAACCGTCCAGATATGTCCATAAAGACTGAGGTTCCCAAACCATTATCTCTGTAACTTTTGGAGAATATCTTTATAAGTCTGTAAACTACGGTTAAAAACAGAAATGATGAAAGAAATGATACCATCAGGAATTTCAAGGGTGGTAGCCAAGTTAGTCTACTGTAACAAAAATAACAAATAATCAAATGGCACCTTAAAGACTTAACAAGTTTTATTTGGCACCAACAGTAGTCCTCTGCATTTCTAGAGAGAACTATTAACCCTTGTTACTGATCATTCTGGAGATTAAGTGCTTAGATCTTTGGGTGTTCAAATGTAGCTCACAGTGCATATCAGTTCCAGTTGACCTGGAAGGAGTAAGTCACTCTTGATCCACCACCAAATGCATTATTATATCTGAATTAAAAAATAATTGGGTGCCCATTACTCTCCCAAATGAATTTTGTGTGTGCCACATAATCATATGTTTTAATTCAGACTATTCCAAATGTCCTCTCTAAATCTAAGGAAAATTCAGCCAGTTGTTTTCATGCAGTGTGGTAACAAACATATAAACAGGCAGGAAATCTTTATAGAAAGACAGATAATATTAAAAATAGATAGATAGATAGATAGATAGATAGATAGATAGATAGATAGATAGATAGATAGATAGATAGATAGACAGACAGACAGACAGACAGACAGACAGACAGACAGACAGACAGACAGACAGACAGACAGACAGATAGTTTAATATTTCCATCAAGTGAGACCTGATGAAGTGAGTGCAGCCCATGAAAGCTTGTGCCAAATAAAACTTGTTAATCTTTGAGATGCCAGGTGAATCTTCATGATCAGAAATGAAAATCTTTTATCTGTGTTTCAAAATGCTAGAAGATTTTGATAATGTAAAACAGAAAGGAAGACCAAGAGTTATTTCTCAGCTGGCAAGTCAACTTTCCACAGGTACTTAAAGGAATTCATTAAGACCCATGGCCTTTCTGAAGAGTTCACTGATAAAATTTGAATGCAGAGGAAAGGGGATATGCATTGTTCAACAAGTCACGATCCCGGCTTTTGGTTGTTATGTATCTTATGGGAACTAGGGCAGCTTAAGAGTGGATTAATGCTCAAAGAACATCTGAATTTGAAAATCTGCTTCCAGTGCACACACCAGACATCCCGGCATTGTCACCTTTGTTAAAAGAAAAACTCTTGGATGCCTCATGGCCAAGGTAAGCACTTGAATTAAAAATGGGAACTGTGTAGTTCATGCAGACTCCATTGGGTAATTAGCACTTAGGAGACTGAAAGATTTCTGTTGTTGTTGTTTGTCTTCAAATTGTTTTGACAACCCTAAGGCAAACCTATCACAAAGTTTTCTTGGCAAGATTTGTTCAGAGGGGATTTGTCTTTGCCTTCCTCTGAGGCTGAGAGAATTTGACTTGCCCAAGGTCACCACATGGGTTTCCATGGCCTAGCAGGAATTTGAACTTTCATCTCCAGAGTCATTGTTCAACGTTCAAACCACTACACATGCTGGCTCTTGACATCTCCTTTAGGCCCTTTTTGCATGGCGTTTCTTAAGCGAAAGGGCCCCTTGAGCGTCATGTAAATGTGAGGAGTGGTCTGCATGACGCACTCACATTTACGCGACGCTCAAGAGCCTCATGCGCAGCGCATACGCATTTTTTTATTTTCAGCTTTTAGCTGAAAATGGCATGCACTTGCGCATGGGTCGGGCGCCCCGCGTGCGCTTACTTGCCATGCGAAGCCTCCTTAGCCATGCCGGTTGCACTTCCTGCCCCAGCGCAGCCTACAACTCCCCGGCTGCACTGTGGAAGGAAGGGGCGGGGCATGGGCGGAGCGCTTGCACGACCAAGACGCTGCTGCAGAGTCCAAGCGGGAGGCTTGAGAGAGCCTTCCTCCCCAGGCTTCTTGCGTGAAGACTGCAACCCAGCTTTGTGAAAGGGTAAGCTGCGAAAAGGTCCACAGAAAGGAAACCAATAGGAGGAGGAAGAAGGGGAGGAGAGCTGTTTGCAAGGTTAAGAAGGATTGCTGTTTGGCATAAACTGTACACAACTCTTGGAAACACATTTTTCAGCATAGAACAGATTCTTACAGGTTACAGACATAAATGATGATGTCCTTCTTAAACACACAGCTGAATTAGTCCACAGAAAGTATGAATGTGAGTAGGCAATCAACATAATAAATGTGGTATGGGTGTTATTTCCTCCTCTGCTAAGTCTTCCCAGCAAGATTTACCATCGCTGGGAGTCGTGCAAATAAATTAAATATAGCAGTGAACTAGATACTTGCTCACAGGGAGTGCTTAGTTTAAGGGCTCATTAATCACTAGTTTAAATCCTAAAGTCCCCAGTCATCCTAATTAATGGGACACTGCTGAACTTTTGGAACACAGGAATGGCAAAAAAACAATCCTGTGCTGATCTTGGCTGATGGGGACCGTATCTTGCTTTTTTGTTCTGTGCTGAAGGAGATTAAGCTGTCAATTTAAGTTAAATTCCAGGGGAAAACTCTGTATCCTTTCTGTGTACACCTCTGTTATGTCACCTCTCTATCTCTTTGACTTTCTCAGGTCATTTGTATTTGCCATCTAAACTACACAGCTGAAAAGTGGGATGACAGAGGATTAAGTTGGACTGTACCTTCCAAACTGGGACAGTTGGAGGGTATGCGAGTAGGAAACAGTCAGATATTCCAACCCCCATTTGAGAGGGCATTTTGAATTTTAAAAAATAAATAAACATTCTGGGAGGGTGATGAGATGGAGCATGTGTATGACCGACCCAGGACACTCCAAGGTCTACAGTGGGTAATACAGCTTTAGGTACGTTCTGTAGAAGCAAGAACCTGATGTCTTCATCTGCAGGCAACTGAATCCCACATACTGTACCTGGTAAGACAGATGCAACATATTATAAGACAATCACAGCTTTAGTTTACTAAACAGCAGCTGTAGGAGGGGGTAATAGGGAAAGGAAGTGCACTGACAAGAGGAGGACAGCCAACCACCAAGGAAAACAACTCAACAACTGAGGATAACATGAGTTAGTGTTGCCCTGGAATATGGCACCATTAAAGACATACAATAGCGCCCAACCCAAGCCCCAGCAAACCTCTTACTATTTTCACACATACAAACAATGATACTTGTTTTCCGGTGGCAACTATCCTTCTCCCCATCAGTATTTTATTTTCTTATTTTCTTTTACTTTACTTTGAGACCCAAGGGAGCTTACAAAAATACTGCAATAAGGAAAAAGCTAAAACCCTGAAATGACTCAAGTATGAGGGAGGAAGGAATTTCAAGATGGTGATGGTAACTATTCAGCACTTTTTAAAAAAAATGACATAAAAGGAGAGCCCTGGACAGCTATCTTGAATGGGAGGGAACCAAACATCATAAGTGTTTGTCATGGACTCTCTCTCAATTTTTGAGCAGGCCCTGATTTGGCTGGCAGATGGACAGGCAGACTAAACAGATGGTAAAGACAGACAGAAAGGATTTGTTCTTGTGAGTCTCTAAGTCAACTCCAACTTACGGCTTCCAAATCATAGGGTTTTCTTGCAAGATTTCTTCAGAGGAGGTTCGCTGCTGACTTCGTTTTAGGTCTGACTTGCCCAAAGCCATCCAGTGGGTTTTCATGGCTGAGCAGGAGTTCAAATTCTAGTTTCCCAGAGTCCTGCTCCAGCACTCAAATAGCTATACTATGCGTGCTCACTTCAGCAGCACATATACTAAAATTGGAGCTATACTATGCTGATTGTCATCACAAATAGGATAGCTTGTGTCCTATCCCTCATCTCTCTCTCACATACTACACTACAAGCTAAAGAACCTGATACATGTCAACAATTGCACTGGTATAGTGACATCCCAAGAAATTCTCATACATTGACAACTGGAGACTTGATTTCGCAAGGTTTCTGTCTGTTCAGTTCTTAAGCTCAGATCGGTGTAACTTTGCATGAATAGGTTTCTCTTTATTCAAAACGTTTGAAGAGGGTGCTGTGTTTATCACTCTGAACTCTCTGATGACAGCATTAAGATACATGGAATTTATAACCACAGATGAAATTCCAGCAAACAAACTGTTATTTGCCCATGCAAAGTAGTTTAGCTCTGTGATGAGGAACAGTACTAAGATGTCTTCTGTTATAACACATCCTCCCCACTCCTTCTGTTTGTTTGTTTGTTAAATATTGGCAACAGATTCCACTAACATAATGTAGCCTTGATTTTTTTCCCCTCCCTGAAGTACACACTGAGAGCCCCCAAATAAGCAGGAGAATAAATTTGCAAGCTCCTTTGCCCTGGTCTGTCTCTACCATCTGGAAGTTAATTAATTAGTGGGTCTTGAAGAGTTGAACTGTGCTGTCATGAGAAAGAAATTTCTTTCTGGTGAAAGGTAAGCGGTTACTGCCCCATGAAAGCTATCTAGGGCATCATCTCATTGCTTGTAGATTCTTTATAAGGTAATAGAGCAGGGAAAATTATCTCATTAATTCTTGGTTTAGAATTTATTTTCTTTTTTTATTATAATTGACTTCAGTGGGGCCTCGGTTTACTTGTTCAGTCGCCAGGATTTATTGAGTAATGGCTGCTGGTGTTTTTACATTGCAAATTTTATTGTTTAATTTTCCTCCCTCCCTCCCTCCCTCCCTCCCTCCCTCTTTTTTACTTTTTTCTTCCTTCCTTCCTATGTATAAGCCACTCAACAAAAGCAGACAAAAAACTATGTACAAACCTATAGATCAGGGTTAGGGAACACATAGGCTATGAGCCAAGTTCATACACAACCACCTTGCTTTGGCAGTTACTCTCTCTCAATGGGTGCTGCTGCTCCAGGTGCCAAATTTTGGATGTACAGCTGCGAAAGGCTCTTTACAACCAAGACATGAGGAAGAGCTCATCTTGTTTTGAAAATGATTGGTTGTCCCAGAAGTTTCCTGCAAGAGCTGAACAACATCAAAACAAGATGCATTTTCCCATGTGCATGTTATTTTGAAGGAAAATGCTTGTTCTAAAGGATGACTGTCCCATGGTACTGAATTTTAGGTGATACCAGGTTGTTGGGGTGGCAATGTAATCCCCAGAGCCATGCTGTCCTCTGATCCATGGAGAATCAGTGGTCATACTCTTGCAGCTTTCTACCCATTGCCAGTTCTGTTACCACCCATTCCTCACTTGTGCCAACCTTGGTGCCCACGACCGATGGAGAGAATTGTGTCCTAGATTAAAGGGGGGGCAACTTTGATGGATCTGGGGCCAATTTTCTCTAAAGGAAAAACTTTAAAGGAAAACTTTAATGAGACTTTAATGGAACTGTCCAAGGTGCTGAACCTACTTTGGGGGTACAGTTCTACATTTTATATGGCTCCTTTAAAGTTCAGACTAAAACTCAGGACAAAGTCTCCATCTCACTGCAATGGGAGTCATCAGCCCCCATTGCCAAAGACAAAAAGCCCTTCCTTTCTTGGAATCAGCATACTTTACAAAACTTAAAGGACAGAGCCTTAAAGAATCTTTCTAAGGAGAGATGAAGGAATGGTTTATGTGAGAAAAGTCTGCTTACTCAAGCATAGATCTATAAGCTTCGTCACCAAAATGAACAATAAAATGAAGGCTGGTGGGGAAAAAAGTCATTCTTGAATGCATTTTGAAAGAAGTCTCTAGAAGATTCAAAACGTTTTTCTTCAATTATGCGGCGGCTGCCTGACCTTGTTTCATTTCACATGTACATCTTGTCAGTTTTGAATAAAAGGTCTGCTGAAACATGTCAAACTACTTTTCCTTTTTTGGTTTAGGAACATATCCCTATTCTTTCCATGTTATTTGTGTCTTTGATCCCAAATTCTCTGTCAGAGAAATTATTCCCCAGAACACATTTCCTCTGCTATCTGAGGTATACCTCCCCACCTGTGTGTGTGTGTGTGTGTGTGTGTGTGTGTGTGTGTGTGTGTGTGTTGTCTCCCTTGCAACCCCTGCCCCTCCACACCTCAGGTGCTTTTTTGCTAGCCTCTCTGTGGCTCCAACCAGGCTATACAGACATTTAAAAACCTGCCTCTGATTCTCCTTCTCCAGCAGTCACTATCTGGCCATCTATGGTTCACAACCTGATTTTTCAGCACCACAAACCCTCTCCCAATGTTTCCCACACACCCAAAGGAGGAAACAGATAAAAGGAAGTAGGGCTACCATCCTAATCCCTCCCCCTTTCCCTCTCCTTTCCCTGATCTAGTTTGGACCCTGGGTGCCTGGTCTTCTCACTATGCCTCAGCCCCCTTCCCAAGACACACACACACACATTTTTGATATCTGCAGTTTTGAATGTGGAGCTTCAACTGTATTTCATCACAGATTTTTGTTTGAATTTGAATGAATTCCATCTCTACAACTTGAAACAGCTCTATTGGCATGGCATATATTCCTGGTGGTTTATTTCTCCAAAGTGCTTTGAAAGCCTTTTCAACTTCACTTTGTAAGATTATGGATTCATCTTCAAATGGTTCTTTACTGAAACAATCTGTCATCATTTTGTCTCTTTACCACAGTGTACTGCTTCCATCAACTTCTTATTTTGTCCTGATCACATTATGGTACTTCTTTTGGTAAGAGGATCCCTAATCTTAGTTTGAACTTCCCTTGAATTTCTTGTATTCTGTGAAGGAGGTATCTTGTTCTACCTTTTTTTGTTGCCTTTTTCTGTTTCTTTGCATTGATTATTATAATAGTTCTCTTTGTCCCTATACACAAGTCATAGAGCTGTTGCAGTTAGGATTCTGAAGTTGTTTCTGTCCTCTCTTACCTTTGCTTCACATCTATTCTTAACTGCTTGAAGGGTTTCCTCTACCATCCACTGAGGAATGTCTGGTGGGCACTGAGGGATTTAGTGCATTTCTTTAGCTTTTCTCTAATTTTTCATATTTGTGGTTCATGGTCTGTGCCACAATCTGTTCCTGATCTCATTTTTGCAGAGTGAATGGAGCTTCTCCATCTTCTGCTTCCAGCTAAATAGTCTGTTTGATTTTTATATTAGCCAACTGGTGATGTCCACATGCACAGTAATCTCTTTGGTTGCCTGAAGAATGTGTTTGCAGTGAACAAACTTTGGGCCTTACAAAATTCAATTAGTCACTCTCCTGTTTCATTTATTGATCCTAGACCAAATTCTGCAACAGTGTTTGGTTCTGCTCCATTTCCTAATTTTGCTTTCCAATCACCTGTGACTATCAACATGTCTTGTGTTTTGTGTGGGATCAGTTTTCTCCAGGACCCCAGGCAGACTCTTTAAATTATGTCAACCTCTGCCTCTGTGGTGAGAGAACAAACTTGGATCATGGTTATATTGAGAGATTTTCCCTGGAAACTTATCGATATTATGCTCAGACTTTGAATTGTTTCTTTGACTGCTACTTCTTGCCTCACAGTTAATCCCACCCTGTTTCTTCTTTGATTTTCATTTCCAAAGTAAAACATTGTGTAGTTATCTGATTGAAAATGGCTCGTTCCTGTCCACTTTAGTTCACACCAAGTATGGCTGTGTCTTGTTGCTGCTGTTGTTATTGTTGCTGTTGTTGTATGCCTTCAAGTTGTTTATGACTTATGGCAACCCTAAGACAAACTTGTCACAGAGTTTTCTGGGGCTAAAAGCATGTGATGCACCCAAGGTCACCTAGGGGATTGCCTTGGCCAAGCAGGGAATCAAGCCCTGTTCTCCAGGGTTACAGTCCAAGGTTCAAACCTCTGCACTACACTAGCTATGTCTAGGCATTCCATTTCTTTTTTAAAAAACCAATTTCCTGCTTTCCCTGATTCATATTTCTTATAATTTGGACAATTTGGACTCCTTTCACTTCTATGCATGTCAGCAGCTGAATATTCTTTTCTCTTAAGTCCAGTTGAGTCATTAGGCATAGAGCTTCTCATTCTTGTCCTCTGCTCTTCCTCAGTAGCGGGCTGTTTCACTTTGGTTTGTGTCCGTATAGGATTCTCAAGGTAGAAGTCTTTAGGAGTGGTTTACCATTTCTTTCTTCTGTACCATACCAGCTCCTTTTGAGTTAGCTATCATGCCACAGCCTTTGTCTCTGAGAATTCCCTCACCAGTGTTAGTCCCCACTATCAGTCTGGCTCCTCTGCAAAAGCCTGTCTGGCACAGGAGACCCAACTAGCAGTATTGCTACCATCAGTGTTGCCTCTTGCCTCACAGGAACATGCAATCCCACCACCATGGAAAGGTAGTGCCAAGGTAGGAATGTAACTATATGCTCTCTAAAAGCTCTAAAAGTTTCTCCTTATTGGTTGTGAGGACAAAGAAATTCTGGACTTCACAACTCACTTCCAAAAAAAAAATAAAAAAATGGTTAGACATCTCTTTTGCTAAGGTGAATTGGTAGCACTAAGACTGTGCTAAGGTTAATTTAAATCCTAATTATTACCAAGTGCATCACTGAACTAAGAAATGGTGCCAAAAACGGTACAGGTTTTGCTTCATTTTGCATTAAAATTGCTTCATGGGCCAATAGCCTTTGATGTATGTCTTGAAAATTAAACATTTATTCACCTCAGAGTAAATTCTAATGAAGTCAATGGGACTTATCTTTGAGTAGGGATGTGAAAATCTTTGTTTGATTTTCATTGGGTTTCTTAGAATCTCACCAGCATTCTCGTCCTCTCCGAGTTCCCTATCAGGTTTCAAGAAGGTTTCTCACCTGCTTTTCTGCATAAAAATTGATGCATATTTTAGTATACATTTTTTCTAACATACATATTTTATGTACTTTCTTGCTATACACATTTTACGTATTTTATCCAACTGACTAAATGTTGTTCATGCACATTTTTAAAATATACACATTTTAGCCAAGGGCATTTACTTCCATATCATTCAGCAGAGGAAGAGGGAGTAATCAGACACTTGTATTTTCCTCCCAATGAAAAGAAATGGAAAGTGACATGGCATTTTTGTTCATAGTCTCACATACTATGGGCCTTTCTGCACTACACTGTTGTAGTGCTATTATTCCACTTTCAACATCCTGTGGAATTCTGGGGTTCTGAGGCCAAAGAGCTCTCTGGCTGAGAATTCTAAATACCCCTTGCAAAACTGCAAACCCCAGGATTCCATAGGATGTTGAAAACAGAATAATAGCACTGTAAAGTGAAGTGCAGAAAGACCTTTTGTTGTTCTTTGCTGTCAAGTTAACTTCAACCTGTGGTGACTCTGTGAGTGAAAAATACAACAAATCCAAAATCCACAAAAGAGAGAGATTTTTACTGGGCAACCGAAATGCACAAAACACATCATATAAGCTTTTAAAGCTTCACTGGCTTCTTCATCAGACAAAGATGTTAAAAATCATACAGGGGAGGAAGTGTCATGATACCTGATGGAGAAACCAACGAAACTTCAAAACCTTGCATGGTGTATCTTATGCATTATGGCATTTTTAAACATTATTTTTATAGCACAATTTTTACATTTTTTCCACATTATTTTAATAGCACAATAGCACAGTTCTGGTGTAATCCTATTAAGGGTTAAGACCCAGAGAAACCACAAGGTTCAGCAAAAATTTTGAGTAAATAAGTAGTAAATATGCACAAGTTTAGGGAGGCCTATACAAGAGCAGAACCAGGCAAGTGTGGGTTTGCAGGGGGAAGCATAGGATAAAAATGGTGGGAGTGGTATGGTGCATGCTCATCTTCCCAATCCAAGTGGGGAGTGCGGGTGCTTCATAGTAGCATCATTACATGCATAATGGCTTCCCTTTAAAAAGAAAAAAAGCCACTGTGATGAACTTGGTGGGAGGGGCTTGACAACAGAGCCACCTTAGCAACCGAGAGTGTTTAAACTGATTGGTTGTTGAAATGAAACCTTGGATAGCCCAGTGGAGGGGCTGGTGGAGAGAGTGGAATAACGGAATTTAACTGACAGTTCAGGGGATTGAGTTCCAGTTTAGCAGGTTTAGAGGTTTTAGGTTAGAGGTGAAGACAGAGTTGAAGAGCTCTGTGTTAGAGAGAGAACTGAGAAACAGGATGTACAAGAGACAGTCAATGAATTAAGCAGAGAGAGAGAGAGAGAAGGGTGGGCTGTTTCATAAACATTTAGTTACAAACAAATTTAAGTAACAGTTTTGCAACAAACATTTGACTTTCTGTTTTCCTTAAAACAGTCTCACGGAGTCTTATTCTACATCCGGGAGTATAGTGCCATTTTACCATAGTTCCAATGGTACCACAGTCATTGGAGAGTTAAATCACTGCTTGTCCTTATATCTGGAGAGGGGCAGATTTAAGGAAAGCAGCAAAAGGAGATAACCCTGGAAGGAGGAAGCCAAGAGGGGGACAAGAGTAAGGAAGGTGCTGCATTCTCAGAGAGGGAGAACTGAGACAGACCTGTTTGTCCTGGCCCTGGCTTGACCCAGAGATCTCCCTGGCTGTTCAGACCTGAACACAAAGAAGTGTCAGGCTGGGCAAGCCTTGAGTGCGAGGCTTGGTTGCTTCGCCCTCGCGTGTGTTTCACAGCTACTGTTACTATGGTTTATAGTCTGAGCCCAAGGTCTACTAAATATAATTTGATATCAAAAGATTGGCCATTCCAAAGTGCTCCCCTCCACGTGCTTGCGAGGCACGCACATGGACACGGCTGAACATGGACACGGCCGAACAGGCTGAAAAATACAAGACAAATCCAGAAAGGCCAGTAATTCTCTGGCATGCAGCTTCAGGAGACCTCCAGGCAAGTACACTTTAAACCTAAATTAAGTATGTACCAAGCATACAAAAGATTCTCTGCCCTGAACAGGCAACTTGACAAGATTAGCGCTTCGGACTACTCAACTGTCAAGCACTCCCCATTTGCATACTGTCTGTACTATTGACAACTCCATCAAAATCCAAACATTCTAAATTCTGACCTTTCGAAGGCTTTGTCTCCAATCCGAAAACCACTGTTTTCCCTGGGAACGGACTACCCTACAGGTACATTTTCCCCTATAAAAACCCCTGATTTTGAGCGCTTCTTCGGATCGCTCTTGGCTTCCATCCCGCCTTGCTGCTGTTCCGTTTGCCGAGCCTTCTCCTCAGCTTCCACGTGCTGAGAATCTCCACTCCAACTGACTTTCTTCTGACTACCCGGGCTTCAGGATCAGGTGTAGTATTCCCCCTGAAAATCCTTCTCAAAATCCCTTATCAAATTTCCCTCCTTTACTTTCTTAGGCCTGTGTGAGTGAGTACGTAAGTGCGCAGTGACTGTCTTTTAAATAAAGAAAACAATTTAATTTCATTTTGCTTGATTGTTGACTTGGCCTGACCCCGTAAACATTGGGTTTAAGATCTCGCTAAGTTGCCCTGCCTTTTGCATTGCTACAGCTTGTCCTCTGGCTAATTCTCATTCCCCATTATTTGGAGCGCATTGAGGTGTCCCCCACAGGACCCTAGAAATCAAGGTAACACTACCTATTAAAGTGGCAAGTCAGAGATCAGACCTTGGTTTGAAAAAAAGATTTTCTTTATTATTTCTTCTTGCTAGCAAGCAGCTTTCTGAGCTGACGTTCCAGGTGGCAGTGGTCTGACTTCCACTACCTTTTCCTCAGTCACCACCGCATATCCAGCCATCCTCTGTCCTTCCCACACAAAACT
The DNA here is from genome assembly GCA_948472985.1 of Iguana delicatissima. Lineage (NCBI taxonomy): Eukaryota > Metazoa > Chordata > Lepidosauria > Squamata > Iguanidae > Iguana > Iguana delicatissima. The sequence goes on along the minus strand of CAOKZL010003230.1, from coordinate 1,587 downwards.
ACTTCCATCAGTATAATACGTAACATCTGGGTGCGGCCATGGAGTATCCCAAAGGTTCGGACGGCTGGAGTATACTTCATCCATTGTTTGAATGCAATCATGGTGGAGGTCTTCTGTCTCCACAAGGAGTAGTGTAGCTGGGTTCAAGGTAGTGGTAGTCTCAAGTTGAATCTGAGGATTTTCACACAACATTCCTTGATACTTTAACATCCGACTATTGGTAAACCAATAGTTCTCTTTATACTCCATCAAGGTGGTAACTGCATGAGGTACTCTGACAGTTAACATCTGTCCTAGTGTTAACTTATCTGCCTCCTTGACTATTAGTGGCGTGGCTGCAATGGCTCGTAGACATCCTGGCCATCCTTGAGCCACAGGATCCAACTGCTTTGAAAGATAGGCCACAGGTCGCTGCCATGATCCTAACTGCTGGGTTAAACTCCCACAGTCACATTCTTCCTTTCATCCACATAGAGGACAAATGGTTTGGTAACAATCCCAACGCTGGGGCTTCCATCAGGGCTTTCTTTATCTGTAACCACACTGCCTTTTGTTCCTTTCCCCACTGGAACTCTGCAGCTTCTGGTCCCTTAGTTGCCTCATACAAGGCTTTGCTCATCACAGCATAATTAGGGATCCAAATTTGACAAAATCCAGCCGCGCCCAAGAATTCACGGACCATCTTCCGCTTCTGGGATTCTGGGAGTGCACACACTGTCGCCTTTCTTTCTGGTCCTAGGGCGCGCTTCCCTTGGGAAACTTGATATCCCAAATAACGTGCTTCTGTTTGACATAGCTGTGCTTTCTTCCTAGATACCTTATACCCGGCTTCCCACAGAAGGTGGAGCAACTCATCAGTCCCTTTTCAGCATTCTTCTTCATCTACTGCTGCTAACATAAGGTCATCCACATATTGCAACAAGACTCTTCGCCCTGGTTCTGATGGAAATCGCTGCAAATCTTGACTCAATGATGTCCCAAAGATTGTGGGCGAGTTCTTCCACCCTTGCACCAAGCGGGTCCAAGTGTACTGGACCTTCCTTCCTGTAATTCTGTCTTCCCATTGGAAAGCAAAAATGGTCTGACTCTGTGGGGCCAATTGAATACAAAAGAAGGCATCCTTAAGATCCAGGATGGTAAAATGAGTTGCCGCTGAAGGGATCAGCCCCATCAACACATATGGGTTTGGCACCACCAGGTGAATGGTTACTGTTGCTTGATTTACCATCCTCAAGTCTTGGACAGGCCTATAATCATCCGTTCCCGGCTTCTGTACTGGCAAAAGTGGGGTGTTCCATGGAGATTGACATTCCCTGAGAATCTGATATTTTAGCAGTCGGTCTGTGTGCTTCTGTATTCCTTCTATGGCTGCCCTGGGTAGATTGTACTGTTTTACATGTACTGGAGTGGCTCCTGATTTCAATTCAACAACAACCAGGGCTATATTTCGGGCTAACCCCGGTGGGTTACCTTCTGCCCATACTCTCGGAGGTCCATAATGGACAGTTCCTTCTTCCTGGTTCATGAGGATCTGGTAAGTCCTCCATTCTTCTTCCATAGGGTACGTGACCAGCAAACTACATGGTC
>CAOKZL010003229.1:0-113530 GCA_948472985.1 Iguana delicatissima | reverse complement strand
CTATGAGGAGCGGCTTAGGGAGCTGGGATGTTAGTCTGCAGAAGAAAAGCTTAAGAGGGACACAATAGCCATGTTTAAATATTGGAAGGGATGTCATGTTGAGGAGGGAGTGGGCTTGTTCTCTACTGCTCCAGAGACTGGGACAAGGAGCAATGGATTCAAGCTGCAGGAAAGGAGACTCCCCCTGGACTTCAGGAAGATTTCCTGATGGTCAGAGGTGTCTGGCAGTGGAATCTGCTGCCTCCATGAAGTGTGGTGGAGTCTCCTCCTTCTTTGGAGGTTTTTAAACAGAGGCTGGATGGTCATCTGTTAAAGGGAGTGCTTTGATGGGTGTTCCTGCATAGCAGGGGGCTGGACTGGATGGCCCCTGGGGTCTCTTCCAACTCTATGATTCTATGAAAAGGTCACCTTTTAAAGGGCATTTTAATAGCCTTTTTCTTTAACAGTCTGCTCTTTCATTTTCTTTTTCAATATTAAGGGCTTTGCCTCTTAGCCAGGAAAGTAATGGAAAACTGCTATTACCTGTTGCCAGATGAGTAGGATTGCTAGTTTTGGGACAGCCCCGGGCTTGGATGTTTCCCAAACAAAACCAAAGACGTAGGAATGGCCCCATTAAGTGTGAATGCATTGTAAGTGCCGATTACAATTGCTCAGATATTCTCATTCAGGCGCACAGCAGAGAGGGCCATATTTTCCCGTTTGGACATGAAGGCGGAAATCTCACCCTGTTTCCAGATCAAGGGGAAAACAAGGGGACTGTCCCTTCCCACTAACGCCATTTCTGCACTACTCTGTTCTCGTGCTATGATTCCACGTTTAACCTCTCATGGAATTCTGGGATTTGTAGTTTTCTGAGGCCCAAGCGCTCTCTGGTTGAGATGCTTAAAAGCCCCTCACTAAACCGCAAAGCCCAGCATTCCGTAGGAGGTAGAAAGCGGAGTAATAGTATTATAACAGAGCAGGGCGGGCGGGACCTTTAAAGCTCTGCCGGCCAGCTGGCCTTGCGCCGGATTGGGTCGGGAAGGGGGAGCGAAACCAACGCGGTCCGACTCCTCCCGTGAAAGCGTCCCTTCCTCCGCGACCTCTCCGTTGGCTCTCGGGGGCTTTCTTCCAGGCGCGGCTGCGTGCACGCCCGAGGGTAGCCTGCTGGGGGCGCCTCAGGGGGGGCCTTCCCAGAGGCCATGACAGACGCTTGCGGGGCCCACGGCTGGCCGGCCTCCCCTGCGGGGCTCCCCCTTCCTTCCTGCCCGCGCTCGCCTCCACCAGGGCCGGCCTTCCTTCGCCCCGGCTGATGCGCCCTGCCCGTGCGTTTTTACGCACGGCCGGGGCGCACGCGTGGCGCCTCCCTCTGTGACTCTGGAGGAGCCCGGGGGCCCCGATCCCCGCCTCCCGCCGCCATGGGCGACCCCCGCAGCCCCTGCCGCTCCGCGCCCGCTTAAGCTACGCGGCGGGCCTTTTTCTCAACGACCTTTGCGCCTCCACGTGGTTCACCTCCCTGCTCGTGTATTTCCATTCCGTCCTGGGCTACAGCGCCGGCCTCGCGGGGGTGCTCTTGCTGGCCGGGCAAGTGGCCGATGGCGTCTGCCCTCTTCTGGTGGGCTACGAGGCGGATCAGGCCACGCAGCCCTTTAAAAAAACCCACCACTGGTCCTCCTCCTCCTCCTTCACCACCCAGCTAAAGATGGCTCACAGCTTCTCAACCCCACAAACCCTCTCCCCATGTCCCACATACCCAAAGAAGGAAATGGATGAGAGAGAGGGCGTAGGGGGCCACCAGGTTGACCCACCTCTCTTCCCTTTCCCTGACTTTATCTGGACCCTGGGTGTCCATTCACCCCCCCATGCGTCAGCCCCCTTCCTACAGACACACTCACCCATTTTGATATTTGCATATTTTCCACTTTTGCAAGCGTCTGGCACCCCTAACCCTAGCAAATGTGGAAGGCCAACTGTATTTCTATACAATTGGCCCTCCACATTTGCGAGGGTTAGGGGCGCAGGACTCCCACAAAAGTGGAAAAACTACAAATACCAAAATGTGTGCGTGCACGCGCGCATACATGTGTGCATGCCTGTGAGAAGGGGGCTGAGGCAGGGCAGGGAGAACCATGGTCCAAGCCAGATCAGGGAATGGGGATGAGTCCGTATGTTGGCCTTAAGCTTCTTCATTCTTGCCCATCTCTTTCCCTGGGTGTTTGTGGTGCTGAGGAATTGGCTGTGAGCCATCCTTAGCTGGACAGGTGGAAGAGAGGAAGACCAGAGGCAGATTTTTAAAGGGAGGTGTGGCCAAGAAGGAAAGTTCTTCCAGTAAGAAAGTGTCTGAGGTGTTGGGCGCATGGATTGGAGAGACTTGCAAATAGTCAAAATCTGTGAAAGTTACAGCTGCAAATGTAGAGGTGCAACTGTATATAGCACTGTCAGAAAACAGTGCGGTGGAGTCTCTGTCTCTGGAGGTTTTTAAGCAGAGGCTGGATGGCCATTTGCTGTGGGTGCTCTGTGTTTGTTCTTACGTGGCAGAATGGGGTTAGGCCTTGGGGTCTCTTCCAACTTTATTACTCTACGATTCTATGCATCATTGTATTTTGTGGCTTTTAACTGCAGTTCCTACCCTGGATGGAGAGGAAAGACTCTCTAAAAGGGGCAAGATTATTATGATTAATTGATTGGTTGGACAAATAAATATACAGTCAGACCTGCACATTTGCAGGCTTCACTTCCACAGATTTGATTATTTGTGAGTTTCTCCAACCTCTGACCCCCTCCACATCAAGCATTGCTTTTAGGGGGAACCTTTCCTCTCAGCAGCTCCAATAAGGCTTCAAAACCCACCTCTGGTCCTCCACCAGCTGCTACCTGGCCAGCTAAGGAGTACTCAGAGCAATTTCTCAGCATCAGAAACCCTCTCGCCATGTCCCCCCTACACTCAAGGAAGGAGATGGGCGAGAGAGAGGCCATTTAGGGCCACCGTGCCAACCCATCCCTGACCTGGTTTGGACCCCAGGTGCCCACTCTCCCCACTGTGCCTCGGCCCCCTTCCCACAGACACATACACGCATTTTGATATTTGTGGTTTTCCCACTTTTGTGGGGGTCCTGTGCCGCTAACCCTAGCAAACAGGGAAGGCTGACTGTATAGATAATCCTAGGCACATCTACAGACTGCTCTGGTGGTGCTTTGGACTAAGATGAAATGAGACTCGGGCTCCAATTCCAACTCAGCTATGGAAACCTGCTGGGAGACCTTGGGTACGTCGTGCTCTCTCAGCTTAAGAAGAGTGCAGAAGCAAACGCTCCTCTGAACAAATCTTGCCAAAAAACCCTTGGGTACAGTCACTGGCATAAATGTTATCATGGCAGGGAAGCTGGCTCTAGAAGTCCCCAGAGCACAAATATTTCATGAGATATAAAAGTAGGGATGGGACAAATCCAAGATTTTCCGAATCCAGATCCGAATCCCTGGGAGGTTCTGCGAATCCGCGAATCCCATGAATCTCAAATCTTTCGAATCCTCCCGGAAGGGGGCAGGAGAGGAATGGTGAGGGGGAGATCGCACTCCCCATAACCTTCTGTCTCTGGCCCTGGGAAGGATCATGCCAGGGTGGGCAGCAGAAGAGCGAGGAGTGGGAGATCCCACTCTCTGTCACTTCCTCCCGTTGGCTCTGGGCCCAATCCCAGCCAGGATGAGGACAAGGAGAGTGAGATCCCACTGTCCTCTACTTCCTCCCATCGACCCCAGCCCAGTCGCTTATCTGCAGATGGGAGGAGATGTGGCTTCGAAAGATTCGATTTGCCTCCTCCCACCTGGGGATTCGGATCCGGGAATCTTGACTCCTTATCCAGGATCTGAGGATTCGTGGATTCGTTTGGCCCATCTCTAAATAAAAGCCTTCTTTTTTTTCCTTTTGTGGCCAGAAATTGGCCAGTCCCAGGAGCCTAGAGGGGCCAAAACTTGCAAAAAACAGCCTGGTGAGTCAGGTCTGGGCAGAGGGCTACATGCCACCCTATTGCTTTTGCCAAAGAGAAATAACCTCCCCACCTCCAATACCTTTTGGCCCTTCCTTGAGAACAGTTACCCTCCACCAGTAAGGTGGTTGGCTCTTCCTCTTTTTGCCTCGTGGACCCAAGGATGAAATTGCCCAAACGGCCCTTCTGGGGAGCCACATTTAAGTAACTACTTCCTCCATGGCTTCTTCAGTTGAAGAGGAAGCATTACAACGGTGGGATTTGCCCAAGACAAGCTCCTCATCTGCTCTCTGTTAGGAGGATACAACCTGTTGAAGGAAGCAACCAGTCAGCCTCCTCTGGATTTTGGCTTTCTTTCACCTCCCCAAAAAAGAGCTCCACCATCGTTCCAGAAAGATGACGAAGCTGTTTTGGATTCTGCTCAGAAGGAGATTGCTGCTATCCTTTGTCTTGCTCCAAGCAGGTAGAACTTAACTTTTCTTTTCCCTTAGATTCAAGATCTGTGTCATGTGCTGGATAGCTTGCTCTCAAAAAACTTTGCTCAAGAGTTTCAATCGCAAGCATTTGTTCTAGAAAAACGAGCAAAATGAGACTAAAGCATCTTAAGTTGGTTACAGGTTTTATACCTTGCCATACAAACTTGGACAAAACATATCAATTACTGGTTAAAATCATAAATGTCAAGTCACCCCACCAACACAGCCGTTTTCTCCAGCATAAAGTTACAGTCAGCCCTCTGCATTTGTGGGTTTCACTTTTGCAGATTTGATTATTTACGGATTACTTGCTGTTACCTCTGCTGCCTCCCTGTGCCATTTTTAATAGGGACTGCAAGCCTCATGAGACTGAGAAACTGCAGATGTGGCTTTTAAGTCCCTATTAAAACTGGTGTGGGGCAGCAATGGAGGTGACAGTAAGCCCCACCAGCCCCCCACTTCTGCCTTGGGAAGGAACCCCCTAATGCCCCAAAGGAATCCACGGTGGGTTGAATATGATGATCATACTTTTTTTAAAGGTTTTTATTTATAACATATCATGATAGAACATAATAAAGTTAAATAGACAGATAACATATAAGAAAAACAGCATCTCAAATAAAGAAAAATAAAAAACGAGAAAAAAAAGAAAAAAAAAGCAGAATGTGAGTCAGCAGTGTGATGCGGCAGCCAGGAAAGCCAATGCGATTCTTGGTTGCATCAATAGGAGTCTGGTGCCTAGATCGAGGGAGGTAATGGTACCACTCTATTCTGCTTTGGTTAGACCTCATCTGCAATACCGTGTCCAGTTCTGGACACCTCAATTCAAGAAGGATATGGACAAGCTGAACGTGTCCAGAGGAGGGCGACCAAAATGGTGAAGGATCTGGAAGCCATGAAGCCCTATGAGGAGCGGCTTAGGGAGCTGGGGATGTTTAGTCTGCAGAAGGGAAGGTTAAGAGGGGACATGTTTAAATCTATGAAGGGATGTCATGTCAAGGAGGGAGCGGGCTTGTTTTCCGCTGCTCCAGAGACTAGGACAAGGAGCAATGGATCCAAGCTGCAGGAAAGGAGATTCCACCTGAACCTCGGGAAGAACTTCCTGACGGTCAGAGCTGTCCGGCAGTGGAATCTGCTGTCTGAATGGAGTGTGATGGAGTCTCCTTCTTTGGAGGTTTTTAAGCAGAGGCTGGATGACCATTTGCCGGGCATGTTTTGGGTGTTTGTTCCTGCATGGCAGAAGGGGGTTGGACTGGATGGCCCCTGGTCTCTTCCAGCTCTACGATTCTATGAAAACTTGGATCAGTACAAAAATGGAGATTAATGCAGTACTAAGCTTATCTACAGAATGCAAAAGGTGAAAAACATGAATTCAAAAGCATAGCATAAAAAGCCCTAAACAAACAAACAAACAAACAAACAAAAAATACTCAGTTCCCAAAAGTCTGGCAAAGATGATGAAAGATAACAAAAGATATACCTCAACTGTAGATATAATAGATGCAATATGTGGAATAGGACCATATAATAGCATAGATATTATGGCTTGCAAGCTATATGGCTTGCAAATGGTATGGCTTTAACTCTACCCATCCCATAAACCTGCCGTCAAGGTTTATTCGTTTTGAGTAATCACGTTTTTCTTCCTTTCCCAACTGTAAACCTTCCAGCTACTCTTTATCTTTCTTCCTCATCCAACCAGACCGGATCAAAGGTTTCCGCAGCTGGCCTTACATCACACAAATGCTTCATTTTATTCCGAAGCAATCTCTGGAGCTCCACAAAAGTGCAGGACAGGTATATCTTGACGTGTCTGGGATATTTTGAAATAGGAAAGTTGGACAGCCGGGCTCCCCACACTCCAAGCAGCATATTCTACCATCAAACTGCTCCCACCATCAGGAAATTCCTCCTAATGTTTAGGTGGAATCTTTTTTCCCTGCAGTTTGAAGCCATTGCTCCGTGTTCCTAGTCTCTGGAACAGCCGAAAACAAGCTTGCTCCATCTTCCATATGACATCCCTTCAGATATTTAAACAAAAATTGTACAATGCGTTATAAAGCCTGTAACCAACTCAGATGCTTTAGTCTCAGCATCTTTTGGGAAAGTTGCTGGGTTGCTTGCTTTTCTCAATAAACACTCATTATGTCTGAATGTCTGAAACTGGATGCTGGAAACTCTGAAGAAGGTTTCTAAGAGGGAGTTATCCAGGACATGACAGCAAGAGGGAGGGAAAAGGGGGGCTCTTCCCAGTTGGCTCAGGCAAAAACAAACTGCAGCAGCCTCTCCTAGGTTGCCTTTTCTTCCATCCCTCAGATGGATTTAGGGTGGAACTGGATGTCTCCACGGGGCAGGCTCTCTCCTTGTGGAGATACAAGGAAGAGGGAGGGAGTACACTCTATTCTGCTTTGGTCAGACCTCATCTGGGATCCTGTGTGCAGTTCTGAGCACCTCAATTCAAGAAGGATATCAACCAGCTGGAGCGTGTCCAGAGGAGAGTGACCAAAACGGTGGAGGGTCTGGAAGTCAGGAAGCCCTATGAAGAACGGCTTAGGGAGCTGGGGATGTTTAGTCTGCAGAAGAGAAGGTGAAGAGGGGACATGATAGCCATGTTTAAATATTTGAAGGGAGATCATGTCGAGGAGGGAGCAGATTTATGTTCTGCTGCTCCAGAGACTAGGACAAGGAGCAATGGATTCAAGCTGCAGGGAAAGAGAGTCCACCTGAACCTCAGGAAGAACTTCCTGACGGTCAGCGCTGTCCGGCCGTGGAATCGGCTGCCTCCATGGAGTGTGGTGGAGTCTCCTTCTTCTTTGGAGGTTTTTAAGCAGGAGCTGGATGGCCATCTGTCAAAGGGAGTGCTTTGATGTGGGTTCCTGCATGGCAGAGGGTTGGACTGGATGGCCCTCTTCCAACTCTAGGATTCTTGATTCTGGGATTCTGTGACTGTATGAAATATCACGAGAGAGGCAGTGCAACAACTTCAGGAAGGCTAAATGATTCCCGCATCTGTTTTAAGCTCTGCTTACACATGTAAAATTCCAATATGTTTTCCTTTCCAAAGGCTATAGGGTGAGCATCTCCGCTCTGGAGGTATATCCTGTTTTTGTTGCTTTTTAAATGCCCTGTGTTACTTGGCTGTTGCTCAACCCTGGCCCTGATTCGCAGCGCTCTCCTTTTCCTCTCCTAGGTCTTTGTTTTGCCCCTAGGACCTTGGGGAGCTGGGTGATTGGGGGCAAGGAAGTAAGGCCTCATTCATGGCCCTTTATAGCTTCCATCCAACTGAATGGGGAGCACTTCTGCGGTGGGTTTTTGGTGAAGAACCGGTGGGTCATGACAGCCGCTCACTGCATCATTCCCAGGTACGTAAGAGTGAGAGAACCAACACATCAGCGTGTTGAGTCTTGGCATCAGAACAGAGAGTGGGAAGCAGGTTCAGATCTTGCTCAGCTGCATAGTGCTGAGTTCAATTGTGGTGATGCGTGGACAGTTTTGAGTTGCAGGGCTCAACTTGCATACAGCCCCACATTTCACAAATGAAACCTGGGACATGTGTGAAAGGGATCTAGGAGTCTTAGTGGATGACATGCTGAACATGAATTAGCAGTGTGATACAGCAGCTAAAAAAGCCAATGCGATTCCAGGATGTATCAATAGGAGTGTAGTGTCTAGGTCAAGGGAAGCAATAGTACCACTCTATTCTGCTTTGGTTAGACCTCACCTGGAATCCTGTGTCCAGTTCTGGGCAGCACAGTTCAGGAAGGATATGGACAAGCAGGAAGGTGTCCAGAAAAGGATAACCAAAATAGTGAAGGATCTGGAAACTATGACGCCCTATGAGGAGCAGCTTCGGGAGCTGGATATGTTTAGCCTAGAGAAGAGATGGTTGAGAGGGGACGTGATAGCTATGTTTAAATAACTGAAGGGATGTCCTATGGGGGATGGAGCAAACCTGTTTTCTGCTGCCCCAGAGACTAGGACACAGAGCAATGGCTTCAAGCTTCATGAGAAGAGATTCCATCTAAACATTAAGAAAAACTTCCTGAGGGTAACTGTAGTTTGACAGTGGAATCTGCTGCTGCCTTAGCGGAGTGTGGTGGAGTCTCTTTCTTTGGGGGGTTTTTAAGCAGAGGCTGGATGGCCATCTATTGGGAATGCTTTGATGTGGGTTCCTGCATGGCAGAAGGGGGTTGGACTGGATGGCCTTTGGAGTCTCTTCCATCCCTAGGATTCTATGATTCTAAGTGTGGCCAAGAGGACATACCAAGACATCCCACTTTTTCAGTTGCCTTGAAAACATCTCGGTTTCTCTCTTTTCCTCCTGCTTTCACCTTCAACTTATTTCAACTGCTATAAACTAAACGCAAGGGGCAAAATTAGTTTGCATTCCATTAACTACAAGGAGAGGAGAGGAGGGGCAGAATCTTGCCTTTCCCAGGAGGCTCAGACAAAAGCAAAATGCTGCAACCTCTCCCAGCTTGTTTGTTATTCTTCATCGATCACTTTTGCCATCTTGACCACAACCTGGATGTTGCCTGGCCACATATGTGCCAGTTTTTGTCTGTGAAATGTTGAGGGCTACGTATAGAATCATAGAATCACAGAATGGTAGAGTTGGAAGAGACCCCAAGGGCCATCCAGTCCAACCCCCTGCCATGCAGGAACACCCTCAAAGCCCTCCCGAGAGATGGCTATCCAGCCTCTGCTTAAAAACCTCCAAAGAGAGAGACTCCACTACACTCCAAGGCAGCCTATTCCACTTTTGGAATGTGCATCCCTCTTTTGGACCCAAAAATATGTATAGGTGCCTTGGAGAGGTGCTCAGGGATTTGGGAGAAGAGCCTAATTTCTGACCCTTTTGGATTTGCAACTGCAGGCGTTTGCCGGGCTTCCGTGTCGTGCTGGGTGCTCACTCTCTCGAGGTGCCGGAGGCCTCGCAGCAAAGCTTCAGCATCCAGGAGTCCGTGGCTCACCTGCGTTACAACCCGAAGACCGTCCAGAACGACATCCGTTTGCTCAAAGTGAGCAGAAAAAGCGCAGCGGAGTTGGTGCGGGGCAGAGAGAAGCTAAGGGAAACCTGATCGGTGGACGCAGAACTGGGAAATAGTCCTCCTTTCCATTATAAACCCTAGAATCCTACAGCCAAAATGGCTCGTGGTCTTGCTGGCTAGGGCATTCTGAGAGCTGCAGGGCAAATCATAATAAGAACCACAACGACATTCCAAGCTTCGTCCTTTCCTTACCTTCAGATCTCTCTCCGACTTTCGTGTCTTAAAAATAGCTCGCTTTGCCCTCAGCCCTCCATATCTGCTAGGGTTAGAGGTGTCGGACCCCAGCAAAAAGGGGGGAAATCGCAAATTTCCAAATGTGTGCGTCTGTGGGAAGGGGGGCAAAGCTTGGTGGGAACGTTAGGCACACAGCTCAGGGAAAGGATTGGGAAAGGGGGTGCCTTTCTTGCCCATCTCCTTCCTTGGGTGTGGATGAGGGCACCGGCAGAGGGTTTGCGGGGCTGAGAAATTGGGCTGTGATCCATCCTCGGCTGGCCGGATAGTGGCTGGTGGTGGAGGAAGGTGAGGACTAGAGGCCTGTGTTTAAATGGCTGTGCGGCCTGATCGGAGCTGCTAAGAGGGAAGGTTCCCCCACAAAAAAAAGTGCTTGGTGGGGCCAGGGATTGGAGAAACTCACAAACGATCAAGTCTGTGACAACTGCAGGCTTGAAAATGGGTTCACACAGGATAAAGAAGATGGAGAAGTGACATGATTTGTCGCTTGTTGTGTGCCTTCAGGTTGTTTCTGAAGCACGGCAGCCCGAAGGCAAATCTATCATGGAGTTTTCTGGGACGGAGAGGGTGTGAAACCCAATAGGTTTCCATGGCTGAATGAGGAATTGAACCCTGGTTTTCTGGGCTGTAGACCAACGCTCAAACCGCTACACCACATTAATCATCTTTCAACACTTGAAGGGATCTAACGTGGAAGAGGGAGCAAATAGGGAGGATGGAGCCAGCCTGTTTTCTGCTGCTCCAGAGACTAGGACACGGAGCAATGGCCTCAAACTTCAGGAAAAGAGATTCCGCCTAAACATTAGCAAGAGCGTCCTGATGGTGAGAGTAGTTGAATAGGCTGCACCACACTTCTCTGGCTCTCAGAAATGTGTACCTCTTATATTTTACAAAGGTGGACAATGTGTTGACTTTACAGAGAAGCACATATCTAGGATAACCAAAACCGGTGCTTTGATTCCATCACTGCCTGTCGTGAATTTCGACTGTTTTGAAAAATTGGCACCCTATTTTGAAACACTGGCATCAGCGACTACAAATTAGGCCGGCGCGCATAATGCAATCGGTCACTTTTGTTTTCTTCTGTCTGGAACAAACTGACCGCTGGGTGGCAGCACATGACCATCCAAAAATTGCACAGAAAATGTGCAGCTTGCACGGTAACACCAGCAACTTTACATACCACACCAGCCACTGGTCTCAAAGCTGGGCACTTTAGCAAGAAATCCCATTTATTGGGGGGCCGGGGGATTATATTCTGCTTTTCCAGACGTCTTCCATGTGCGGCTTTTAATATACTAAATATTGATTCCATTTTGGAATCCAGTTGTGTCCCTTCGCCTCCCTCTGTCATCCAAACACACATTGTCGAAATCTATGTGTGTGTTTCAGAGTGGAATTCCGGAATCCTAGAATGAGAGGAGTTGGAAGGTATTTCAGGGGCATCCGTTCCCTCCCCGTGCCACTTTCAGAAACCAGTGTTATAAACCCATTGGAAGAATTCCAAAGAAAAAGTCTCCCCCAGTGCAAACAGTCCTTACCATTAGCACGTGCTCCCTAATCTTTAGGTGGAATCTCTTTAATTGTCACTTGGAGAAAAATAATAGAAGTAGATTAAAAACACCTTAGGCAATTTCACAATTTAAATTGGCTTAAAACCATATCCGTTTAAACTTGCAACAATGAGACCCCCAAAAGCTTTAATGATGATTTCCATAGAATCATAGAGCTGGAGGAGACCACGAAGGTCATCCAGTCCAACCCCATTCCGCCATGCAAAGAGACACAAGAACTAGAAACTTGTTGGCACTGAATTTTCTTAGAATTTTCTTTCCAGTTTGTGCGTGCTAAGCCACCATTTGCCAGTTCGTGGAATCAGAGAGATGGAAGAGAGTCCAGCCTCATTCTGCCATGCAGGGATATACCATCAAACCACTCCTGACAGACGGCCATCCAGCCTCTCTTTAAAAACCTTCAAAGAAGGAGACTCCACTCCACGCCCATATAGCATATTCCACTCTCAAACTGCTCTTACCGTCAAGAAACTCTTCCTAATGTTTAGATGGAATCTCTTTTCCTGAACTTTGATACCATTGCTCCATGTCCTAGCCTCTGGAGCAGCAGAAAACAGGCTTGCTCCGTCTTCCATATGACATCCCTTCAAATAGTGACACATAGCTCCACGGGAGATGTTGACAACTGTGCCGTTAAACAAAAGGAACTCAAAACAGCGACAAGTGGTGCGTGCCCTGGTTTGATCAATAATTTTAGGACAATTGGGACAGGCAATATTTTAACGTTCCAGTTCCGAGTGCACATATTGCAGGTGCAAAGTGCAAAACGTGGCCAAGCAACATCAGAGGTGGCCAAGATGGCAAATGAGGGACAGCCTAGAAGATACCTGAGCCATTCCTTTTTGCCGAAGCTCCCCGGAAAGAGAAAAATTCCGCCCATTTCTCTTTTCTTCCTCCCAATGTTTTGAATTCAACCCAGTTTGCCATCATTGAAGTAAGCTGAGGACAAGGCGAGAGGAGGAGTGAGAAACTGGGACATTTAGAAAAACTGGGATGGCAGACAATTAATAGGGATTGTTCCTCAAATTGGGATAGTTGGAGATGGCTTCTTCCCAAAGTTACGCTGTTTCTGTTTATGGATTTCTTCCAGCTGAACCAGTCTGTCCGTTTCAACCGAATGGTTCAGAGAATTCGCCTCCCGGAAGAAAACAGCTATCTCATCCCCGGAGTCAAATGCAAAGTCGGTGGCTGGGGGGACGTCTCAAATTATGGGACAGTTCCCGCCAAGCTGATGGAAGCCAACGTGAGCATAGTGGACAGGAACTCCTGCAATGCCTCCTGGTCCGGCAACGTGTACGGAGGGATGATTTGCGCCTCCCACACCGGTCGGCGTCTGCGCGGCTTCTGCTCGGTGAGTCTTGGAATAGAAATCCCACCCTATTTCCCACTCTACTAACCACTTTATTTTGCTTTGGTCAGACGGAACAATGCTGTGTCCGGTTCCGGGCACCACAGTTCGGGAAGGCGACTGACGAGGGGGACACATGGCTGGATAGCAGTACGTGGGAAAGGGGTCTAGGAGTCTTGGTGGACCACAAGCTGAACATGAGTCAGCAGTGTGATGCGGCAGCTAAAAAGGCTAATTCAATCCTTGGTTGCAGCAATAAGACTATAGTGTCTAGACTGAGGAAAGTAATGGTACCACTCTATTCTGCTTTGGTCAGAGCTCATCTGGAATCCTGTGTCCAGTTCTGAGCACAAGCTCTATGATTCCATAAGCTGGAACATGTCCAGGAGTGGGCAACCAAAGTCCTGAAAACCATGAAGCCCCATGAGGAATGGCTTAGGGAACTGGGTGTGTTTAGCATGGCGAAGAGAAGCTTAAGAGGTGACATGATAGCCATCTTTAATAATCTGAAGGGATGTCCTATGGAGGATGGAGCAAGCTCGTTTTCTGCTGCTCCAGAGACTAGGACATGGACCAATGGCTTCAAACTTCAGGAAAAGAGATTTCCACCTAAACGTTTGGAAGAACTTCCCGATGGCAAGAGGAGTTCAACAGTGGAATATGCTGTCTCAGGGTGGGGTGGAGTCTCCTTCTCTGTAGTTTTTTAAACAGAGGCTGGATGGCCGTCTGTCAGGAACGCCTGGCAAAATGGAGTTGGACTGGGTGGACCTTGGGGTCTCTTCCAGCTCTACGATTCTATGAAATCAACCTAATCAAACTAAGGAAAGAAAGAAGATTCCAGCGATACCGTTGGAACCACTTGTTTCCAAAAAGGAAGTTCCTTTTTTTTAAAAAAAAATTCAATTTTAAAATTCAACTTTTTATTCCAAATTCTGCAGCTAATCACACCTGGCAGCCCACTGCAGCATGTACTGATTTTCTGCGGGGAACAAAATGCTTTTCACAACTCGATTATCGGGAAGAAAATAACTGTTTGGTATTACATAAGATTCCTGGCTACTCTTCCCAACTAAATTCCAGGCACGGAGTTGTTGCCCTGCCTCCGATTTTTCCCTTCTTTGATATCCACGCTGTTATTTCCTTCTGCTCGGCTCCTTTGCTGCTGTGTTAGCTAAACGTTTGTAATATTTCTCGGCAGATGCAAATTCAAATAAACATTTAAACAGCAGCAAATTTTGTATAGGCACTGGAAGACATAGGCCATTTCCGCACTAGACTGTTATAGTGCTATTATTCCATTTTCAACATCCCATGACATTTTAAATATAGGTATGGTTCATTTAATAATAAGAGGATTAATAGAGGTATTACAAAAATATAGGTTGTTGCTATTTTAATACCTAACATTTTAAATATAGCTATGGTTTGTTTAATAGAATTAATAGATTTACTGCGGATTAATCATTGATTTACCGAAGGAACTAATGATATTTTGTATTGACTAACCATGTCGATATATACTCTGAAATAGATAAGAAAATCCGAATTTAAAATAGTTTAATGGACAGCAGTGCTGAACAGAATAGAATGAGCGACCAATTTAATAGTAATCTTTAGTAAAGACTTCAAATTATGTACATTTATATATAGTTTGCAACAATTGGCAGGGCCAATTTTTAATTAATTGTACTTTTGTTTCCTTTGCTTGGATAGTCAAGTCTTGTTCATTTAATTCAGTTTAAATATGTTTTGATTAATGTTCGATAAATTTAGCGTTATCGGTAATTCCTACTTTAATTATGTCTTTATTTTTATTTTTCGCGACTGATGTTTGTGCTTTCTGATTTTTTGTGTTTATGTTTAAAATATTTAAATTTTTAATTTAAAAAAAAAGAGACGACTTGAAGACACACGACGACGACAGTTTGAAAGCTGGAAACTTTTTATTGGTCTAAACGGCGGATTTGAGCTCAGGTCTTTCAAAGCCCTAGCCCGGTGCTCTAACCACTGAGCCACGCTACTTCCTCACTGATACCCCCCTGCGATTCTTTCCTCTTTTCCAGGGAGACTCTGGGGGACCTCTACTCTGTGGAACCAGAGTCCACGGCATCGTCTCCTTCAGCGGCAAGAGATGCGGAAGTCGTCGGCACCCCGATGTCTATACCCAAATCTCCAAATACATCTCCTGGTTCCGTCGTGTCTTGGAGACATTTTGATCAGTGTTTTAAGGAAAGGGATTTTGCAGAAAGTCAGCTCTCCTTTCCGTTCCTTTGAAAAGAAAATGTAGAGACAGTGTTCTGAAATGGAGCTGCAAGTCTGGGTCAAGTGTTTTGCCAAATAAAGCTTGCCGGTACTGTAAGACTCCATTGTTTTTCCTGCAGGGGTGTGTGTGTATTTGTGTTCTTCCTTTTCCACCTGCACTGGCTGCCGGAAGCAGCGTCCCTCTCATGTCACGTTTAGCCTGGACAAGAGAAGTTTAAGGGGCAACGTGATAGCCATGTTTAAATATTTGAAGGGATGCCATGTGGAGGACGGAGCAAGCCTGTTTTGCGCTGCTCCGGAGACTAGGAGACGGAGCAATGTCTTCTAACGCCAGGAAAAGAGATTCCATCTAAACCTTAGGAAGAACTTCCTAATGGTAAGAGCAGTTGGCAGTGGAATCCAATGCTGCTTGAGACTGTCTTTGAGTCATGTACTGGATAACCCATACGCCACAAACTTTACTCTGAGGAAGACAGTGGTTCTGTTTGTAGAAGATGTATGCTTCTTCCAAAGTTGCTGAGACTAAAGCATACATGGAGCTTACATCTTTTATAGGTACAGTTCCAAAATTTAGGTGTGCAAAGCTGTGATTGGAGAGGTGACATGACAGCCTTGTTTAAATATTTGAAAGGATGTTATATGGAGGACGGAGCAAGCCTGTTTTCTGCTGCTCCAGAGACTAGGAGACGGAGCAATGGCTTCTAGAGCCAGGAAAAGAGATTCCATCTAAACCTTAGGAAGAACTTCCAAATGGTAAGAGCAGTTGGCAGTGGAATCCAATGCTGCTTGAGACTGTCTTTGAGTCTCCTTCTTTGGAGGTTTTTCAACACAGGCTGGATGGCCGCCTATTGAGAATGCTTTGATGGTGTCTTCCTGCACAGTAGCATGGGGTTGGACTAGTTGGCCCTTGGGGTCTCTTCCAATTCTATGATTCTATCAAGAAGTAACTGGGATAGTTGGAGGGTATTTTTTTTTCAGGTATGATGATCATAGCTGTACACAGGTCTCTATCCAGGAAGAGTTATTTATTTAGGCCTCTGCTACCAGAATCTCCTAGCCGTGCTGGCTAGGGAATCATAGAATCATAGACTTGGAAGAGACCCCGGGGGCCATCCAGTCCAACCCCCTGCTATGTAGGAACCCTCATAAAAGCATTCCCGACAGATGGGCATCCAGCCTCTGCTTAAAAACCTCCAAAGAAGGAGAAGACCCCACCACACTCCAAGGAGGAAGCAGATTCCACTGCTGGAGGGCTCTGACCGTCAGGGATTTCCCCCGAGGTTCAGGTGAAATCTCCTTTCCTGCAGCCTGACTCCATTGCTCCATGTCCTAGTCTTTGGAGCAGTTGAAAACGAGCTTGCTCCCTCCTCGACATGACATCCCTTCAAATATTTAAATGTCCTGGGAATGAGTTCCAAAAATCCACTGGCTGACCTTTGACACGTCACACTCTCTCAGAACAAATTTTTGCCAGGAAAATGCCGTGATAAGATCCCCTTGTTGTGTGCCTTCAAGTCATTTCCAACTTATGATGACCCAAAAGTGAAACTATTATGGAGTTTTCTTAGGGTAGTTATAATTCAGACACAAGTTGAAGGCAGAGAACAAAGCTGATTACAAGAAAAGGGATTCCAGCTAAATGTAAAAGTTGTTCAATGGTGTAAAGGACAGCGATGGGTAATGGCAGACTCTCTTTTATTTAAGGTATTTAAACCAAGTTTGGGTGGCCATCTCTTGGGGGCGTCTTAGCCTTGGATGTGTGCGTGGCAGGGGGTTGGACTAGATGGCCTTTGGAGTTCCTTCTGAGTGCATTTGAAGAAACTGCAAGGAGCCGTCTTGAGGAGAAACCACACAGATATTTCTTGTGCCGTGTTTGGCAGGTGTAGAGCCCTGCCGGAAAAAAAGAAACGATGCAAGCAAACATCCGATGTGCGGGTGGAGTGAACAGCAACAACGTGAAAGGAGGGAAAGCCTGCCCAGAACTGACTCTGCTGAAACCTTTGACCGTGAGCACCGTAAAAGAATTGAGAATGCATTTTTAAAGAGCAGTCAGCCCTCCACATTTGCGGGTTCGACATTCATGGGTTGGATTATTTGCAAGTTTCTCCAAATTCTGTCCCCTCTACGACTTTTTTTCTGGGGGAACCTTCCCTTCTCGGCAGCTCCGATCAGGCTGCGCAGCCTTTTAAAAACCCACTTCTGGCCCTCCGTCTTCTCCACCAGTTGCTGCCTGGCCAACTGAGGACGGATCGCGGCCCAGTTTCTCAGCACCACAGATCCTCTCCCGACGCCCCCCACACGCCCATGGAAGGAGACAGGCAAGAGAGAGGAAGTTTAGGGCCACCGTGCCAAGCCCCCCACTTTCTCTCTCCTTTCCGTGGGTCCAAACCATTCTCCCCGCCAAACCAGGGTCCCATCCATTCTTCCCACCATGCCTCCGTCCCCTTCCCACAGACACAAGCACACGCGTTTTGATATTTGTGGGTTTTCCACTTTTGCGGGGTCCCTGAACCCCAAAGGAATCCACAGTGGGTCGAATATGGTGACCATAATTTGGGAGGGCCTAGAGTTATTCACGGTCTTTTCACTTTCACGTGCCCCTGACTGGCCAGTGTGGAGGGAGGACTGTACTTCCCCTTACTTTTACATTTACTCTTCCTACCTTCTGTTTGGGGTTTAACCCAGCTCCGTGTCCCCCTGGGGATACGGTGAAGGTACGGTTTCTTTCTCCACCCGCAGCTGCCAACTCACGACAGTTACCCCCAGTGGGTTGCCGGACAATCTCCACAACAGACATTGGTCTCCTCCATGCTACCCAATTACAGCTGGGCGTCCACATGGGTGGGCTTGACTTTCACGGATTTGGTTATTTGCCAGTTTCTCCAACCACTGCCTGCGTCTTTCCGGGGGACCTCCCCTCGCGGCAGCTCCGATCAGGCCACGCAGGCCTTTGAAAACCCACCTCTGGTCCTCCTTCTGCTCCACCGGCGACCACCTCGCCAGCTAAGGATGGATCGCAGCCCAAGCCCCCTCCCGATGCCCCACCCAAGGAAGAAGATGGGCAAGGGAGAGGAAGTTCAGGGCCACCGTGCCAGCCAGCCTTCCCCCTTTTCCTGATCTGGTTCGGACTCTTGGTGCCCGTTCTCCCCACCTTGCCTCAGCCCCCTTCCCACGGACACACGCATTTTGATATTTGTGTATTTCCACTTTTGTGGGGGTCCTGAGCCCTTAGCCCCCTCAAATGTGGAGGGCCAACTGTACAGCTAATACCAGTATCCTGTACTCCAGTTGCATTCCAGGGTCTGATTTTGGAAAATGTGCTACCGGAGGCCGAAAATAACGTGGAAAGACGAGGGAAAGGTTCCTGGGACACCGAAAAGAAGAGCAGGTCAACACATTTGAGAAAACATGTTGGTCAAAACTCCCCACGGGAAGTGAAACAACCAGGTAAGCCTGGCAGAAGTCAACAAATATATATATATAAAAATAAAAATAAATAAATCTTCTAGGCAGCATGCAAAGTGCATCCACAAATGACCTTTTTCGTTCACCCAGCGATAGGATTGGGTAGGTCGGATCCTGTTTCTTCCCAGCTTGCAGCTTCTATGCAAACTGGCACCAAATGTCTGCATTTTTTGCAACCCTTTTTCACTTTCCCACCGTGCCAGAGCCGCTCGAGAGATGACAAAAAGGGGGGCATGAAAAGACTCTGCAAAAAGGAACTTCTTTTGCTAGTTTTCTTTCTGGCAACCAAGGTATTCTTTGGAGCTGAATCAGAGGTAAGTTCATGTTGTAGTGGTCTGAGCATCGGACTACGACGCCGGAGACAAGAGTTCGAATTCCCACTCGGCCATGGAAACCCACTGGGTGACCTTGGGTGTGTCACATGCTCTCAGCCTCAGAAAACCCCATGACAGGTTCGCCTTAGGGAGGGCTCAGATCAGAAAGTTGGGATTTTGGGAGATCTTGCTTAGAAGATATAAGCTTTCCAACCCTCAGATAAGGGACAGTTGCATTTGCCAAACTAAAGAGAATTTCTGGTGAAGAATTTATGTTAGAATGGAAACATCTAATAGAATTTTTAAGGATAAATGAGGGCAATTTGGTTATTATCCTGAAAAAAATGTTGAGAAAAAAATTAAATTTGATTATAAGTTGTTGCTATAATATGTTTAAGGTGGATTTGATTTGATTAAAGGGAGCAATAATTCAGTGGAATTAAATGACAGTATCTTAAAATAGTTAATAATATCGATTTTTGAAATGGAAATTTCTGGAATATAAGAAATTTAGAAATGAAAATAGTTTGGGAATATAACCGTAAGGAGCATCAAATTTAAAACAGTAGAAATTAATCAATTAACGTATGCTTTCATACCTTGGAGCTATTTGCAAGAAGGATAGAAGCCATTTTTAATGAAATGTCGTCTCTTTTTGTTGTTTAGTATAATTTGATTATTAGTTTAGTTTAAGCATCGTATATAGGCATATCATTTTCTTTCTTTTTATGTTTAGCGTAATGTCGGTTAATGTTGTTGTTTGCCTTCACTATGTACTGGCTTCATTGTTTGGTTTCTTTTGTTTTATGTATTTGTGTCAATTTTCGCAAAATTTCTAATAAAAAAAAAAAGACAAGGGACAAGGACCTTGGCCAATCATGGGTGAACTGCAAGTTGACCTTAAGGTCTCCATAGGTCGGAAATGACTTGAAGGCACACAAAATAATAATAATATTAGTACTAGTAGTAATGGGAAGAGAAATCATTTGCTCCATTTACTCCACCTTGCAAACAGTCTAGCTTTAAATATTTTCAGCAAGCGGTCTTTGCAAATATTTTGGCTTGCTCTTTATTGGGCAGTGAAGAGCCATTAACTTTACAAAAGACCCGCTCTTTCTAGTGGTAAAATTGCCAGATCCCAAGCCCTGGCCCTTGGGACGTGCGGCTGTCACAATGGCCATTTCCGCACTACACTGTTATAGTGCTATTATTCCACTTTCGACCTCCTGTGGAATTCTGGGGTTTGTAGTTTCCTGAGGCCCAAGAGCTGCGATTCCTAAATGCCCCTCCCTAACCTGCAAACTCCAGGATTCCGTAGGAGCTTGAAAGTGGAATAATAGCGCTATAGCAGTGCAGTGCGGATATGGCCAGTGTCCTACGGAAACCGCCACAATCACAGTGACTCTACCTATGCCCACGGCAATCTCATAACTCAGCCGCTGGCCATATACCGAAATGTCACCATAAATAAGGAGAAGGGGGTAAAGAAATTACACAAGCCCTGTAGGAATGCAGAATCCTCTCTCCTTTTTCCTTTTATAGTTTGCACAATGTGTATTTCCTGCCGGGTAAGAGTTTGTTTGGATTTGCGTCTCCCGATGCAGAAACGGAGGGGATTTGAGGGGCCAATCTTTTAAGAACAGATGAAAAGCCTGTCTGGATTTGGACAAAGGTCTCTCTAAATCCACTGTTCCCTCTTCTTAAGTCGGCCAGAAGCCTTTGGAAACTCTGACGGAAGACATTGTGGGGGAAAAAATCCTCTTTCGTTATGTTTGTTTCCAACACACAGCATCCCGAGAGGGACCACTTAAATTGTAGAGTTGGAAGAGACCTCAAGGGTGATCCAGTCCAACCTGCTTCTGCCATGCAGGAAGATACCATCAAAGTACTCCATCCAATCTGTTTAAAAATCTCCAAAGAAGGAGATTCCACCACACTTCGAGGCAGCAGCAGATTCTGCTGTTGAACTGCTCTTACCATCAGGAAATGCTTCCTAACGTTTAGGTGGAATCTCTTTTCCTGCAGTTTGAAGCCATTGCTCCGTGTCCTACTCTCTGGAGCAGCAGAAAACAGGCTTGCTCCGTCCTCCGTATAAAATCCTTTCAAATATTTAAACAAGGCTGTCATGTCACCTCTCCAATCACAGCTTTGCACACCTAAATTTTGGAACTGTACCTATAAAAGATGTAAGCTCCATGTATGCTTTAGTCTCAGCAACTTTGGAAGAAGCATGCATCTTCTACAAACAAAACCACTGTCTTCCTCAGAGTAAAGTTTGTGGCGTATGGGTTATCCAGTACATGAAAGTAGGCTAGTAGAGAGGAGGAATAGAAATCTGAAAGTGGTGGCTCTTAGAAGCCCATTTGCCCAAATGCTTCTGGCCTGAGGCTATACTGAATACGACATATTTAAATATTAAACTCCCAACTAAGTCCAGAAATGCAACTTCTTGCCAGTTTACGGCTTGGAGTCAGGGTTCTTTTCTTCGCATGCAACGGACTTGCAAGATGGCGAAGTATTATTGGTGCTAGATTTTAGATTTTAATTCGAACAAATTTAAAGCTGGAAGGTCTCCAAAAATATCTTTGCTGGGTATTGCAGATAAGGGAATTGAAGAGTAAATACGAATTACTGCTTTGTGAGATGGTAATCACTGCAAAAATATTGTTTGCTCAAGCCTGGAAATGGACTGAAGCCCCTGGCGGCAAAAGATTGGATTCTGCAGGTTGCTGAATTGTTGCAAATGGCCAAACAAATGCGGGTTTTAGAGGATGAACCAGCTGAAGATATATATATATATATATACACACATATAAAGATTGGAAACTGTTTATGGATTTGTTGATCAATAAGGTATCTAAGGAGGTAACAAATTGTGGAAATGATTACTAGTAACCTTAGTAAGTTTCTGCAATGGTAGAATAATAATTCTTTTTTTATTCTCTTCTTCTTTTTTTAAATTACAGCTTGGTTTGGTTACAGTTAGAGCTCTTTTGTGTTTTGATAAGCTAGCATTTGGTTAGTTAACACTATAGGTATATAAGTTTGAGTGTACCTTTTAATGGAATTACTAAGGTTTTTGGCTGAGAAGTTTGCAAACTATCTGTTTGCCTGACTTGGCTAGAACTCGTCACAGGGAGACCCAAGAGTTTCATCGCTTTTGAAATCTGAAGATTAGAAATCAACCCAAAAACTCAAATTGAAAAATACACATTGACACCCAGTACCAAACGCAAATCGATACCTATGAATACTATCCAACGCTAATCTATCATTAATCAAACACAAAAAATACATGTGGTTAAGAATCAGTTCCTGCACTTATTGCAAACAGCTCTTCAAATATTGATTATGCTTTTCCTGACGTTTGAAGCCATTGCTCCATGTCCTAGTCTCCGGAGCAGCAGAAAATAGTCTTGTTCCATCCTCCATATGACATCCCTCCAAATATTTAAATATAGCTACCATGTCATCTCTTCTTTCACTTCTTTCTCTTCTCTAGGCTAAACATCCCCAGCTCCCTAAGCCGCTCTCATAGGGCTTAATGGTTTCTAAGCAGTCTGCCATTTTGGTCACCTTCCTCTGGACACATCCCAGCTTGTCCATATCCCTCCTGAACTGCGGTGCCCAGAACTGGACACAGGATTATTCCAAGTGGGGTCTGACCAATGCAGAATAGAGTGGTTCCATCACTTCCGTTGACCTAGACACTCTGCTCCCATTGATGCTGCCCAGAATCGCATTGGCTTTTTTAGCTGCTGCATCACACTTGTCAGGATAGGTGGTAGGCTGTTTTTTTCTTTTCTTTTATTCATTCAACAAAAAACCTTCTGGTGGTCACATTTTTCATGGAAAATTCTTCCTCAGTCGTATTTCTTCTCCCACCAAGTTGGATGTGTTGACACAGACAGGTTGCATGGTCTTTTCAGTGTTGGCCTACTGTGCCAACAGAACTGCATCCAAAAGATTGGTAGGTTTTTACACACGTGGCTGAAGTGTTGCCATCCTGTTCTCTTTATGAGCCCTTCAACACCGCTTTAAGCGCCATGCTTTTCCTTTTAAAATGGTTCTAAGGCCATTTCCGCACTCCACTGTTATAGTGCAATTATTCCACTTCCAACCTCCTATGGAATCCTGGGGTTTTCAGTTTAGGGAGGAGCCTTTAGGATTCCCAACCAGAGAGCTCTTTGGCCTCAGTAAACTACAAACCCCAGAATTCCGCAAGAGATTGAAAGGGGAATCCTAGCACTATTGGAGTGCTGTAAGGAAATGGCCTAAATCGCATTCGGTAGCAATTGCTAGCTTTTAAAAAAATAAATGCTGCACAAATAATGCAGAAACGGAGTTGCTCCTCTTGACATAATCATCATGGGGTCTCTGGGACTCGGTGATCCGGTGGATTTATTTCCAGATCTGAATTTTGCAAGACTTTTGTCCAGCTACGTTGTTTTTCAAAGCCGGACCGACCCCACTATGACGCAGGGTGATGCAGTTGCCTCGGGTGGCAAATACTAGGAGACGGCGGAAGGGTATTTGAGGCAGTGAGCTGTGTGCCAAGAGGCCTTTCCCAAAACGAAAGTAATGTGCGGTGCCGTCTCCTCCGCACTGAAATATGACTTTGCTGCCAGGTTTGCAGGCTTTTCCGTGCCGAATAGAAAAGAGATCTTGCCTTGTCCTTTCTTTCAGGTGTCAAAAATGTTAAGATCTTGCTTATTTTGGCCTTGAAAAGGCACTGGGACATAAAATGTAGAGACAGAGCTTCAGACAGTTGAACCACTTTTGGTGATAGGAAGATTCTATCCTCCCTGTCGTGGGGTTTTTTGGGGGCTGAGAGTGTGTGACCCACCCAAGGTCACTCCATGGTTTTCCATGGCCGAGCAGGGAATCGAACCCAGCTCTCCAGGGTCGTAGTCCAAAGCCCAAAGCCCCAAAATAAAAGTATACTACACCACACTGGCTCTCAAATTATCTATAATTTTAATAGATATGATTACCCCTGAATTGATGGTGTGAGAGCGAGCGTGGTGTAGTACATTTCCTTGACGGTATAACATTTGTAGATACTTTTGCTATATAAATACAGCCGTGTTGTGTCTTTGGGTCATGGTAACTCTAAGGCGACCCTATTGTGGGGTTTTCTGGGGCTGAGAGAATGTGACTCACCCAAAGTCACCCAGTGGGTTTCCATGGCCGAGATCTGTAGAGACTCCTGCCATATAAATACATATAAATACTGCCGTAAATACAGCTGTGCTGTTTGCCTTCAAGTCCTTTCTGCCTTACAGCAACTCCAAAGCGACCCTATCGTGAGGTTTTCTGGGGCTGAGAGTGTGTGACATCTCCAAGGGGGTTTCCTTGGCCGAGCAGGGAATCGAATGCCGGTCTCCACGCTCAGACGACTACCCCATGCTGGCTTTCTCTGTGTGCATATCCAAATAATAATAGGAACATGGAGAAGGAGAAAAAATGCAAGGAGGTGGCTGGCTTGTCTAGTGTCTCATTTCTGGACTCCGGCACACTTGAGCTTTAGAGAGAAAGCAGAAGAAAGGGAGGGGGGGAAGCCCCACTCCAAAGCCACAACCATATGTCTGCAATATTGATGATTCCGACACGGATTTGTACGTAGCCACAACCCGGCGGGCCCCAGAGAGCGAAAAAGAGACACAATAACCCTTCCCAGACATATGACTGGCTGCTCTCGACACCGCCTACCCCGGAGTTATGATTCAGAGCGGCGGACTTACACATACCCAGACAGAGAGACACACAGACACAAATGCTCGATAGAGAAAGGGGGTGAAACCAAGGCTTTTTGAGGAGGGGAGGAAAAGGCACACTTATTGTCATTGTTATTTTTTAATCCCAGGCGGTCCAGGGAGCAAGAAGCAAAGGCGTGCCGGATTAGCCCCGGATCAGATGAGTTAGACAAGTCCTCTTGGCTTGCCTTCGGCGGCTTCGACCACTGCCGGGAAGATAAAAGAGAGGCCAAAACTTTCTCATATACTTCCATTATTCTGGTTTTGTGTTTTTTCCTGGCCATGAAGACCTGCCTTCTATTGCTGAGCATGCTCTGGTCGGCTGGGGGAGAAATTCCAGGTAAGTGGAAATATATATATATATATATATATATAATATATTTAAGGATGCAAAAATGGGCACATTCAAAACAATGCTCCCTTTTCTCTAGCCGTCAGTTTTGGGAAGATCTGGGAAATCCTGTAGTTTCCTGTAGTAAATGTTTCCCTAGCCCCATAAATCTCCCATGTCTTGCAATGCTGGGTGTGATCAATGAAGGGAGAAAAAAAGAGGGCCTCTAGGCATATGCAGAGTGCAGGGCTCCAGCGTGAGGGGGGCTTTGGGGAGACCTGGGAAATCCGACCAGTTTAGTTTCCTGGAGTAAATTGGATGTTTCCCCAGCCTCCTATCTCTCTCATGTCTTGCGATGCTGGGTGTCATCAATGAAGAAAGGGAAAAAGAGGACCTTTAAGCATATGCAGAGTGCAGGGCTCCAGCATGAGGGGGGCTTTGGGGAGACCTGGGAAATCCGACCGGTTTAGTTTCCTGGAGTAAATTGGATGTTTCCCCAGCCTCCTAACTCTCTCATGTCTTGCAACGCTGGGTGTGACCAATGAAGGGAGGAAAAAGAGGACTTCTAAGCATATGCAGAGTGCAGGCTCCATGTTGAGGGCTCACCTTTTTGCAGATCCGTTTAAAACAAAATGCGATTCAACTCAGTTCCAGCATTTGTTCCAACTGGGTCAGATGGAACTTAATTCCGAGAAAGCGTTCCTATCTCCCCGAGGGAATGAAATAGAGAAAGGATTCGCTCCCACGTCTGGGGAGATTTATAAGCAGGGCCTGTATTTAAATAGCAAAAAAGAACTTTTTTAATGCAGAGGGTGAGAACCTGAGGGCATTTTTGGGGTGTGAGTCGAAGCCGCCTGCGTTCGGACATGTTATTGTTCGGAGTGTTTTTAAGCCGAATTTAAATTGCATTTCTTTCTTTCTAGCAACCAGGGTGTCTGGGGTTTTTTTTGGGGGGGGGGTGTTGCCTTTTTATTGTTGTGTTATTGCAACTACTATCATTGCCTGGAATTCCATACGGGATTTAAGATCTGTCTAAGTGGATCGAACAGACATGGGGGAAAAAACTGGGCAGTTTTGCAACGCCCGTATCCACCGAGGGGTTGCAGTGATGGTGTTGGATAGGGGCATGAATTGTACAATGCGCTGTGCGCACTGTGACCCAATGCACAATGGATGCCAATGTGCCCTGGGGCATTCCCTGATGCGCATCTGGGCCCCGGCTAGGGAGTGCTAGACCATAACAAGGGGGCTAACGTGCATTAAAGGGTCCCAAAAGTGTCTGGCGCATGTCAGAAATGCCGGATACACATGGGTGCCCCAATATGGGTTTTGCTGTGCCTCTGCAATGTAGCTAAGGATTCGGAAACTTGCGCAACCCGGACAGGGAGACAGAATCTCGGCCAATATTATCATCGCCCAGCCTTTTCCCGCAAAAGCGGGACGCAAGGCAGATGTTCCTAACAGAAAGCTGGAATGGTTTTGCTTTGACTTTAAACATCCCTTCGACGTGATTCAAACAACAGTAAAAAAGAGGTGCTTTTGTAACGCTTCCGCTTTGAAAGTGAGGATTCCTATCCAAGCCGAAGATTCCAGAAAGAAATGCACACATTGGAATCCTAGAAGCCTGGAGCTGGAAGAGACCTCAGGGGTCATCCAGTCCAACCCCATTCTGCCATGCAGGAAGGCACCATCAAAGCTTTCCCGACAGATGGCCATCCAGCCTCTGTTTAAAAACTTCCAAAGAAGGAGACTCCACCACACTCCCTTAAGGCAATGTATTTCACTGTCGAACTACTCTTACCATCAGGAAGTTCTTCCTAATGTTTAGATGACATCTCTTTCCCTGAACTTTGACTCCATTGCTCCGTGTCCTAGTCTCCGGAGCAGCAGAAAACAAGCTTGCTCCATCGCCCGTTTGAAATCTCTTCAAATATTTAAACATAACTATCATGTCACCTCTTAACTTTCCCTTCTCCAGGCTAAACATCCCCAGTTCTCTCAGCCATTCCTCCTAGGGCTTCATGGTTTCCAGGCCTTCTGCCATTTTGGTTGCCCTCCTTTGGTCATGTTCCAACTTAATGTGTAGCTATGTGCCTTTAATTCATCTTAACTGCCAGCAATCCTAAAGGGACCCTATTATGAGGTTTTCTGGGGCTGAGAGTGCGAGATACACCCAAGATCAGCCAATGGGTTTACATAACCAAGTGGGGAATCAAACCCTGGTCTCCAGTATTGTAGTCCAGTGTTCAAATCACTATATCCCATTGGCTCTCAGTTTGTTGATATGCATCTTGAACTAGACACAGGATTCCATGTGGAGTCTGACCAAAACAGAACAGAGCGGGGCTATCACTTCCCTTGACCTAGATACTATACTCCTATTGATGCAGCCCAGAATCGCATTGGCTTTTTCAGCTGCTGCAACACACCACTGGCTCATGTTCAGCTTGTGGTCTACCAAGACTCCTAGATCTCTTTCAAGTGTACCGTGTTCAGTGTTATTTTCCTACTAACATTAATGTTCTTTGTCATATGCTACCTGCCGTGATTCCAAAAGCAAAGAAAGCACTTTATCAAATGGGGTAGCGGACCTCTAAAGCTTGGATTTGCAATTCCCATCAGCCCCAGCCAAGCACGGCTAGGAGTTATAGTCCCATAAGAGCAGCAGCAAACAACATCAACAGCAATATATCTTTATACCACAGGGACTGTTGCGGTCCAACCCAATTCTGTTCCATCCCTGCCTTGCATTGATGAGACCTTTGGCTGGGAAGGCAGATTCTGAGATTTGCTTTTATGGTTGCTACAAACCTTTGATGACACGTGGATTATTCCGTATCGGATCCCTTGCAAATGTTCACATAGGAGAGAAAACGGAAGGGTGGCATTTGTCAGAGGTTTGGACCACAGTTGTCATGTTCCTTCAAGTCGTTTCCAACTTCTGGGGAGCCTAACACAGGGTTTTCTGGGGCTGAGAGTGTGTGACCCACTCAAGGTTCTCCCAGTGGGCTTCCACAGCCGAGAGGGGAATCTAACGCTAGCCAAGACTTTAACCATTACATCATACTGTCTCACCAAAATTTCTTTAATGCTTTGACGGTGTATTCCTGTATGGCAGGGGGTTGTATTAAATGGCCCTTGTAGTCTCTTCCACCTCTTTGATTCTGCACCACACTAGCCGTCTATGACTCCAAAAGACTTGAGTTCAAATCCTTTTTCAGCCCTGGAAACCCGCCGAGTAGCCTTGGGCATCACCTTCTCTTAGGCCATTTCTGCACTACACTTTTATAGTGCTATTATTCCACTTTCAACATCCTATGGAATCCTGGAGTTTGCAGTTTAGGAAAGGACCTTTGGGCCTAGGATTCCGTAGGATGTCAAAAGTGGAATAATAGCACTATAACAGCCTAGTGCGGAAATGGCCTTAGT
Organism: Iguana delicatissima; assembly: GCA_948472985.1. Lineage (NCBI taxonomy): Eukaryota > Metazoa > Chordata > Lepidosauria > Squamata > Iguanidae > Iguana > Iguana delicatissima. The sequence continues at coordinate 85,331 of CAOKZL010003229.1, read as the reverse complement.
CTCAGCAGAAAGCCATGAGAAACCCTCGTGGGACGAAATCTGGCCCACGAACCCTCATGACAAGCTCATGTCAGAGTTTCCATAATCCACAAACAACTTTAAGGCTCACAAATGCCATAGCATTTATGCTTCTGCATTTATACAAGTACACACTAGAGAAAACGTGCCTAGTCCATACTGAGGAATCAACATTTATCCCATGCTGGGGCAGGAACTAAATGTTGGAGAAGGACAGAGGCTCTCCGAGCAACTCATCCTACAGCTGGGGAATGCTTAGACAGCATCTCTTTTCTTGAAGTTTGACGCCGTTGCACCATGTCCTAGTCTCTGGAGCAGCAGAAAACAGGCTTGCTCCATCCTCAACGTGACATCTCTTCAAATATTTAAACATAGCCATCATGTCACCTCCTAACCTGCTCTTCTCCAGGCTAAGCATACCCTGCCTGCCTGCTTTCAAGTCTTCTATCAATTTCTGGCGAACCCCACTAATTTCATAGGGCTTTCTTAAGCAAGATATCTCAAATGGAATAGGGAATAGAATGGCAACCTTATGCTTAGCAGGGAATTAGGTGACGAGACCGAAAACAACCCCAAAATTTCACAGATGAAAACTGGGACAGGTGTGGCCAAGCAGATCAGAATGTGGTCAAGGTGGCAAAAGATGTTAATGCAAAAGAAAATACAAAAGTTGTTTTCTTTTGCCTGAATCTACTGAGAAGGGCACGATTTGGCATCCTTTTCTTGCTGAGTCAATTGAAGGCGAACTTCTTTTGCACTTTAAATTTAGTTTGCAGCAACTTAGTCAAGCTGAGGACAAAGGGAGAAGGAAGAGAATGAAACCGGGACGTTTAAAAATCAGCTTTAAAAAAGAAGCAAGTAAAGAACAAATCAGGACAGTTAGAAGGTATGAAATAAGGCTCCAAGCAGATCTATATATAATAGGAATGGGTAAAACATAGTTCTCCAGATTTTTCTGCATTGCAATGCCCATCAGCCTTAGCCAGCCTATCCAGTCTTGAGGCAAGCTGGGCATTACAATCCAACAACATAAGGAACACCACAAATGGCTTCCCGCACGTTTCTGCATCTGACCTTTGTGGCTGAGAGTCTTAAATCCTTGCAGAATAGCCTTTCTTTGGGAGTGTGCCCACTGTGTCTCTGTGTGATCCCAAGCTCTGTCGCCATTCTGGGTGGGACTGGATTTCCCCCTCCAATTGGATCTTTCCACGACTTTTCACGCTGAGTGGACAGCAAAAACCATCTCTTTGCAAATAAGGAGGTTTTGCTGCTTTATTTCTGAAGGAGTCAGTCCCAAAATCAGGAGGAGTGACTCTAGCAGGAACACAGCAAGGAGGTGTTGAGGGAGAGTAACTTTTCTAGCCCGGAAACGGAAGCAAGAGCAGATGGACTGAGAACTACCAGTAGATCTCCACGGTCAGGGGAGGTTGCATGAGATTGCCAAAGTTTCCTCTCCATCACAGCAGTTTTCATCGTAACGGGGGCCATTTCCGCACTGCACTGATATAGTGCTATTATTCCACTTTCGACATCCTATGGAATCCTGGGGTTTGCAGCCAGGGAGGGGCATTTACGATTCTTTAATTGAGGTGCCCAGAACTTCCTGACGGTCAGAGCTGTCTGGCAGTGGAATCTGCTGCCTCCATGGAGTGTGGTGGAGTCTCCTTCTTTGGAGGTTTTTAACCAGAGGCTGGATGGTCTTAGGGAGCTGGGGATGTTTAGTCCCCAGCTGTTGGGAGTGCTTTGATGTGTGTTCCTGCATAGCAGGGGATTGGACTGGATGGCCCCTGGGGTCTCTTCCAACGCTAGGATTCTATGATTTTATAATTCTATGATTCTTCCTGAGGTTAAGGTGGAATCTCCTTTGCTGCAGCTTGACTGCATTGCTCCTTGTCCTAGTCTCTGGAGCAGCAGAAAACAAGCTTGCTCCATCTCCCACATGACATCTCTTCAAATCTTTAAACATGGCTATCCTGTCCCCTCTTCACCTTCTCCTCTGCAGACTAAACATCCCCAGCTCCCTAAGCCACTCCTCGTAGGGCTTCATGGTTTCCCGGCCCTTCACCATTTTGGTCGCCCTCCTTCGGACACACTCCAACTTGTCTATATCCTTCTTGAATTGAGGGGCCCAGAACTGGATTCCAAATGAGGTCTAACCAATGTAGAATAGAGTGGTACCATTACCTCCCTCGATCTAGACACAGTTAAAATAGAAGTGTTTATTTGTAGCAACACAACAACCTTCCTTCGAAGTTGCATATTGCATATTGGGTGGTTACCGATGTTATACCTAGCTAGACATGAAGTGCCTCCGGGCACATGTGCGTGTTTGTGTACTGCGTGGCCAAATTGCACCAGGGAAGGCACATGCATGTTTGGTTGTGTTTGCATCTGCCCACTAGGAGGGTTGTGTAGTACAATCAATACCTACTCTCAGGTTCTCCCAATTAGACAAAGATAACCTCCATTAACCATATGTCATCCCATTTTTTCCAGCTGCTTTCTCTATCCTCTATCTGTTCTATCTAAAAGGCTCTCTATCCTTTTCCCGCTTTGTCCTCCACTTACTTCCATTGCTGCAGACAGAGTTCAAAGTGCAAATATTGGAAGGGATGTCGTATGGAGGATGAAGCAAACCTGTTTTCTGCTGCTCCAGAGACCAGGACGTGGAGCAATGGCTTCAAACTTTAGGAAAACAGATTCTATCTAAACATAAAGAGGAATTTCCTGATGGTAAAAGCAGTTCAGCAATGGCATATGCTGCTGTCTTGATGGAATGTGGTGGAGTCTCCTTCTTTGGAGGCTTTTAAACACAGGCTGGATGCTCATCGGTCGGGAATGCTTTGATGGTATATTTCTGCGTGGCAGGACGGGTCTTGTGGTCTCTTCCAACTCTACGGGCCTTTCTGCCCTTCACTGTTATAGTGCTATTATTCCATTTTCAACATCCTATGGAATCCTGAGATTTGCAGTTTAGGGAGGGGTGAATTAGAATTCTCAACCTCAGTAAACTACCAACCCCAGAATTCCACAGGATGTTGAAAGTGGAATAATAGCACTATAACAGTGTAGTGCAGAAGGACGCTATGATTCTAGGATTAGCTCAACAAGGGAAAGAAGAAGGGGGTGGCATCTTGCCCTTCCCAGCAAGCTCAGGCAAAACTAAACTTGCACAGCCTCTCCTTGCTTGGGTGTTCTTCGCCCTTAATGTCTTTTATCGTCCTGAGCACACTATGATTTTTTTTTTTGGCCATGTGCTTTCCTCTGTGAAATGTTGGAGAATGTGTCAGGGTGGAAGGGAACATGGAGAGATTTGAGCATGGCTCGATGATACAGGAGACCAGGTTTCGAATTCCCACTCCGCCATACAAACCCTCTGGGTAATCTTGGGCAAGTCACACTTTCTCAGCCCCAAAGGCATCCCCTCCTTTGAACAAATCTCACCAAGAAAACCCCACGGTAGGGTTGCCTTAGGCTTGCCAGAAGTCAGAAACGGCTGGAAGACACACAAGAAGAAAGTTCAAAAAGGCAAGTTTTCCAGGCTCTGGTTCCAAGGGTTGCTGGGAGTCAAGATACATACTGAATTTTTACTAAAAAGAGTCACATTTGTCCGAACAGCAGGCCGTGCTTCCCCGATTGTAGCAAAGCCTTTGAGAAACGACGGATAACTCTTAAATAAATGGGTGTGCCACAATGCTCGACTCGACAAGAGGTCACGGTCAGGACAGAAAACGGAGAAACGGAACAGTTTCCAATTGGCAATGGGGCCGGCGAAGGCTGCGTTTTATCACCCTATCTGCTGAATTTGTATGCTGAACAAATCATACATAAAACGGGAATAGACGTGGATTGAAGGAGGCGTGCAAACTGGAGGAAGGCACATCGACCATTTAAAATCTGCAGGCGACACCACAGCCTCACAATAAGGCAAAGGCAAACCACCTTTGCACACTTCTTGCCAAGAAATCCCCTTGATGGCTTGCTTTCTGTGTATGTGTGTTTCTTCAAGTCGCCTTCAAGTCGTAGAATTATAGAATCATAGAGTTGGAAGAGACCCCAGGGGCCATCCAGTCCATCCCCCTGCTATGCAGGAACACACATCAAAGCGTTCCCAACAGATGGCCATCCAGCCTCTGCTTAAAAACCTCCAAAGAAGGAAGAGACTCCACCACACGTCATGGAGGCAGCAGCAGATTCCACGACCGGACAGCTCTGACTGTCAGGAAGTTCTTCCTAAGGTTCAGGTGGAATCTCCTTTCCTGCCCCTGAATCTATTGCTCCTTGTCCTAGTCTCTGGAGCAGCAGAAAACAAGCCCGCTCCCTCCTCGACTTGACACCCCTTCAAATATTGGCTATCATGTCCGCTTTTAACCTTCTCTTCTGCAGACTAAACATCCCCAGCTCCCTAAGCGCTCCTCACAGGGCTTCGTGGCTTCCAGACCCTTCACCATTTTGGTCGCCCTCCTCTGGACACGCTCCAGCTTGTCCATATCCTTCTTGAATTGATGACGACCCTGTGAATTTCATAGGGTTTTCTTAGGCAAGGTGTGGGCTCCCATCCAAGTTCTACCCAGAGCTGACCCAGCTTAGTTTACAAGATCAGACGGGATCTGGTTGGCCTTAAGGCTGACTTGAACAACAAATCCCAATTTACAATCTTACCCTTGAGCTCAAAGCTACAGCGAGGAATACATTGATGTAACGTTTGGATATAATGGGTGACACCTGGCTTGGACATACATAGCACATGTGAAAAGGACCATTTTAAGAAGGATCTGGACAAGCTAGAGCATGTCCAGAAGTCGGTGACCAAAGTGGTGAAGGGTTAAGTGTGATGTACTCTCCTCCTTCGGAGGTTTTTAAACAGAGGCTGGATGGCCATCTGTCCAAGGGAGGGCTTTGATGGTGTCTTCTTGCGTGGCAGAAAGGGGTTGGACTGGATGGCCTTTGGGGTCCCTTCCTACTCTATGTTTCTATGATCCTATGATTCTAGAAGACAAGACTCTCCGTCAGAGTGTGGGGTGCATTTCTCAGAGGGGAGCAACAAACGTGTTAGGCAACGGGTTTGAGGCAGAAGGATCCTTCCTTCCAAAGTTTTTGAAGCTTCAGCCGTGGGGAGTAAGAGGGATCCTGTTCCCCACTTCCGAAGCTGCAGATGGCAAAATTGTAAATGTGGAGGGCCGACTCTGCTTAAATTGTTAAAACTGAATTTGTTGTCCTGAAATTCTGGAACTTTGGTTGGGGTATAAAGTTGGCTGCAAGATTTGAGACTTGACATGAAAGTATGTTCAAGGACTTGAGACTTGAAGTAAAAGACTTAAACACATCACTAGTTTTGATCCCATGATGACATTTTGTACCAGCAAATTTTGCCACCGAGAGTTTGTGGATCCCTAAAATCTCAGCCCTCCACCTGGGGACCGGACTCTCCTATGAGGCAGAAGAAATATGCTTATTTTGAGGGTCTCAGAAAGCATCAGCTCTTCTAGAGTTTAATTATAATTAAGATGGTCAGGGAGGGATGAGAGAAGGAGAAGAGTGGCCGTCTGGTGGTGCCGAGTTCCAATCCCGGCGACGCAAAAACTTTCTCCTGGGATGGAATCCAACCTCCCAACCCAGGTGTGGTCTTTAAAAGGCAAATCTCCTCTTTGAAGTGGGGAAGTTAATCTTTCCGCATAGCTCAGTCTGGGAGCTGAAGGGGATCTTTTTTTTTTTTTTAGCACAAGCCTGACTTCTTTTGAAAGGAACAGCAGCAAGCCAGGCAGGCAGAGAAAGAGAGACCTGGCCTCCAGATGCCGTTCCTGGCGACGATTCTGGAGTTACGAACTGCTCTTGGCTCCGAAAGAGAAACCCATTTCCTGTGGTGGAGAGGGCTTCCTTTCGGAGATGGCTTTTCTGGCCAGGTGTTCCTCTCCCTCTCCCTCGCCCTCATCACAGAAGTGGTAGTATTCAAACGGTAGGTTTGCTTCAGGTCACTTTCCAGTGCAGGATCCCAGTGCGAAAGAATCCAACCCCGGCTTAAAAACCTGCACCAAAGCCCGGAATCGTTTTTCCAGGCTGAGTTCCACATAGAACCAGAAGTCGCTTCCTGTCGCAAGGAGCTGATATAGTCAGCCCTTCATATTTGCGGGTTTCATTTCCATGGATTTGATTATTTGCAAATTTCTCCAACCCCCGCCTCCCCAGTGCTTCTTTTTCCAAGGGAACCGTCCCTCTTGGTGGCTCTGACCAGGCCCTGCAGCCCATTCAAAACCCACCTCTGGTCCTCATCTCCCCTTCCTCCATCCGCCACTGCCTGGCCAGCTAAGGATGGATGGACTGTATCCTGTTTTGGTCAGACTTCATCTGGCACACTGCGTCCAGTTCTGGACACCACAAGGCAAGAAGCATATTGGCAAGCTGGAACGAAGGCAACCAAAATGGCCAAAGGCGTGGAAACCATGAAGCCCTCAGAGGAGTGGCTTAGGGAGCCGGGGATGTTTAGCCTCATGAAAAAAAGGTTAAGAAGTGACATGGTGGCCGTGATTAAATATCTGAAGAGATGTCATGTTGGGGATGGAGCAAGCTTGTTTTCTCCTGCTTCGGAGACTATGACACAGAGCAATGGCTTCATACTTCATACGGAGATTTCACCTAAACCTCAGGAAGAACTTCCTGATGGTAAGAGCCGTTCAACAGTGGAATCTGCTGCCTGGGAGTGTGGTGGAGTCTCCTTCGATGGAGGTTTTTCAGCAGGGAGTGCTTTGATTGTGCGACTTCCTGCATGGCAAAGTGGGGTTAGACCGGATGGCCTCTGGGGGTCTCTTCCAACTCTGTGATTCTATGATCACAGCCTTGTTTCTCAGCATCACAAATCCTCTCCCGGTGCCCCCTAGGAAGGAGATTGGCAAGAGAGAAGAAATATAGGGGCACCAGGCCGACCCACTCCTTTTCCTTCTCCTTTCTCTGATCTGGTTTGGACCCTTGGGTGCCCGTTCGCCCCACCATGCCTTGGCTTTTGTCCCACAGACACACACACACCTTTTGATACTTGTGTTTTTTTCCATTTTTGCATGGCTCCTGTGCCCCTAACCCTAGCGAACATGGACGGCCGACTGTAATGGTTTTGCAAGCTTAGTTCCGCACAGAACAAAAAGCCGCTTCCTGCCGCAAGGAGCCAACGGACGAGATCGTTCTAGGATCTATAATCCTATACATCCTATCGCAGAAGTGTGGAACCAAAGATCCTCCAGCCTGATCTTCCCAGAGTTTGAATTTGGCCCTCTGTGCGGTGCCCTTTCCTCTGCGATACCATTCTGGTTCCCCAGTTTTTGGAATTCTGGGGTTTGTAGTTTACTGAGGTCAAAGGGCTCTCTGGCTGAGAATCCTAAATGCCCCTCCCTAAACTGCAAACCCCAGGATTCCATAGGATGTTGAAAGTGGAATGATAGCACTATAACAACATAGTGCGGAAATGGCCTCAAAGGCAGAACGAGGCAGCTAATGTGCTCCCCGCTGCTGATTCAAAAGTCGTATGAATTGTACACGTGAATCCATAGTGGGTTAAATCTGTGGATCATACTTTTTTCTGTATGTTAAAAAAGGGGGTTGTAGATATTTGTGGTTTTTCCACATTCAAGGGCAGTCCCGCAAGTTAAGCTTCGCCAATTTCTGTATGCTCCCTGACTATTTTCTGGCAATTCCCAGCACCAGTTGCAACACTTTATCCCCACCATTCAATCCTTTTTAATCCTGAACAAAGGGTTCTTTCTTTCTGCTGTGTTAATCCAGAATATAGCAGAACACTACCACCACCACCAACAAAATTCTCCTTTTCTTTCTTGCCTTTTATCTTAATTTTTTCCCTTACTTATGACACTATAGAACATCACCAGTGTATCAGCACATCTGTGCATTGGTAAGTTAGGTAGAGGCGCCATTCCCCTGAGCTACAGATTTCTTTTTTTAAAAAAATGAATATACTGCATACGACAAGACAAACACAAAACATCTAAACGATTAGCATCTAAACATTTAACAAAAGTGGGCTTCCTACATGATGAAGTTGCAGCGGAAGACTAATAAACATTAATAGAAGCTTTCCAAAAACCAGAAAGAGATGAGAGAGAGAAAAAAAAAGTAAAATATTTTCTTCCTATCAGCTTTCTTCCCTGCCCAGCTTTCAAAACCATACATAGAAATTGGAAACAAAAAAGCACGGACAATCCTAACTGTATTATTTCATGATTTATCTTGACACTTCAGGATCTTGTCTAGTTTCTTCGCCGCTGCCCTCCAAAGTTCTCGTCTTCTTCTGATTTCTTGACGACAGTCTCCATTTTTGATTGACAACTGGACCAACGCATAGAAAATCTTTGACTTTTTTGATATCGTCATCTTGAAAGTTACGTAAAATCACTTGTGGTCATCAGTCAACCTGCCTTTGCACTTTCTTCCCTGACTTTCTTGGGTAACCGTTCCAAATCTTGGCTACTTTCTGCTAGCAGTATGGTGCCATCTGGGTATCTTAAACTCTTGATATTCCTTCCTCCTTCCTTCTTTTCATTCTGGAGAGAAGTGGCTGGTTCTCTCTTGGGCCCAGGGCTATTCAACATCTTCATCAATGACTTGGATGAAGGAACAGAGGGCATGCTGATCAAATTTGCAGACAACACCAAATTGGGAGGGGTTGCTAACACCCCAGAGGACAGGATCAAAATTCAAAAGGACCTTGACAGGTTGGAGAGCTGGGCCAAAGCTCACAAAATGAACTTCAACAGAGAGGAATGTAAGGTCCTGCACTTAGGCAGAGAAAATGAATGCACAAATACAGGATGAGGGATGTGTGGCTGGATAGCAGTACGTGTGAAAGGGATCTAGAAGTCTTGGTGGACCACAAGCTGAACATGAGCCAGAATTGTGATGTGGCAGCCACAAAAGCCAATGTGATTCTTGTTCGCATCAATAGGAGTAAGGTGTCTAGATCAAGGAAAGCAATAGTACCAGTGTATTCTGCATTGGTTAGACCTCATCTGGAATCCTGTGTCCGGTTCTGGGCACCTCAATTCAAGAAGGATATGGGCAAGCTGGAAGGTATCAGAGGAGTGCGACCAAAATGGTGAAAGGTCTGGAAGCCATGCCCTATGAAGAACGCCTTAGGGAGCTGGGATGTTTAGTCTGCAGAAGAGAAGGTGAAGAGGGGACATGATAGCCATGTTTAAATCTTTGAAGGGATGTCATGTTGAGGAGGGAAGAGGCTTGTTCTCTTTTGCTCCAGACTAGGACAAGGAGCAACGGATTCAAGCTGCAGGAAAGGAGATTCCACCTGAACCTCAGGAAGAACTTCCTGATGGGTCAGAGCTGTCTGGCAGTGGAATATGCTGTTGCCTCCATGGAGTGTGGTGCGGTCTCCCCATTCTTTGGAGGTTTTCAAGCAGAGGCTGGATGGCCATCTCTTGGGAGTGCTTTGAGGGGTGTTCCTGCTTGGCAGAAGGGGGTTGGACTGGATGGCCTCAGGGGTCCCTTCCAACTCTATGACTCTAATGTGTCTTTCCTCTGAGTTAAATCCAGCTTTACGTATGATGCATTCAGCCTACGAGTTGAACAGATAGGGTAATAAAACACAGCCTTCGCCAACCCCCTTGCCAATTGGAAACCGTTCCGTTTCTCCGCATTCTGTCCTGACCGTGACCTCTTGTCCAGAGTCAAGCATTGTGGTGCACCCATTTCTTTAAGACCGACCCATCATTTTTCAAAGACTTTGCTACAATCTGGGAAGCGCCTGCTGTTCTGATAAACATAGAATTCAGTAAAAAAATCAGTATGTTTGGAGCCTTTGGAACCAAGTGTGGAAAAGTTGCCTTTTTGGATTTTGTTGTGCGAAGCCATTTCTGACTTCTGGGAGCCCTCGGGCAAACCTGTCATGCGGTTTCTTTGGGGAGTTTTGTTCTGGGGGTGGTTTGCCTTTGCCTTCGTCCAGGGCTGAGAGAGTGTGACTGTTGTTCTGAGGAAGGTTTGCCTTTGCATTCCTCTGGGACTGAAAGAGTGTGACTTTTGTTCTGAAGGAGGTTTGCCTTCCTCTGGGGCTGAGAGAGTGTGACTTGCCCAACGTCACTGAGAGGATTTTCCAGCTAAGTGGGGATTCAAAACCTGGCCTCCAGGGTCACAGTCCAACATTCAAACCACTACACTGCATTGCACCTCCCATAATCCCCAGGATGGTGCAAAAAAGAACTTTTCTATGTTGATCGGGGGTTTCTGGGCATTGCAGTCCCACCAAAAAGGAAATTTTCCCTGCTGGCTGGGGAATTATGAGCACGGCCATCCAAAAAGGCTATTTCTCCATTCTGGGCCAGGGGATTTGGGGAGCTGTAGTCCAGAACATAACATTTTTCTGTCTCTGATCAAGAAGTACGTGGCTGTCCCGCCTGCCGCGAGTTGCATCCATTGGCACAATCTATTTCGGGCAAGGGTGGACAACTTTGGGAGACTAGGGGGCTCTTTTAGCCCTTCCGGGAACCACGGCAGAATGTGCCACCCCAATTATGCCAGGTCCTGAAAAAAAAATATTTTTCTGCCCCCAAATAGGAGACATGGCGGCACGTTTTGGGGCCTTGCTGAGCCCCTGGATAGCATTTGGGGACATTTTACCACCTGATAACAATAATAATGATAGCTGTAAGCCATCATTAAGGCCGTTTCTGCACTGCACTGTTATAGCGCTATCATTCCACTTTCAACATCCTATGGAATCCAAGGGCCTTTTCCTAAACTGCAAGCCCCAGGATTCCTTAGGATGTTGAAAGTGGAATAATAGCACTATAACAGTACAGTGCAGAAGTGGCTTAAGTTTTAAAATATGATTTTTAATTATGAAGTTAGAATTCTTATTAATAATGTACTTAGAGTTATTAATTTAAGTTTAGATTTATTATGAAGATAACTAATAGGCAACAAGCATTTCCTTTAGGTTTAGTCTATGATTTAATTTATAGTTATTACCGTTGGATTACTAATCACTGTTTTCCGCAGGGATGGGAACTATTTTTTTTATTTATATGTCGTTTTGTAGTTGTCTTACAGTTTAGTTTGATATTTCTACTTTTGTTTTCTTTTTTTGGTAGTATATTGTTGCGCAGTTTATTTTATAGCCTGTTTTCTTTTATATTAAGACTGTTTTATGTAGTGTTATTGTGGTATTTTTGCTTTGTTGTCTTTAGTCATTCTTTTTATTATTCAATAACATTATTATCATCATTATAAATTTGCAAACTTTTTAATTAAATTTTTATTGAACAAAAACGAGACAAAGCAAGATAAACCCCGTTAATACATTGGGGAAAAAAACAACAAAAAAATTAGACGGAAAAATTACAATTACAATTAATAGTACAATTAACACAAAAATACTAACATAAACATACTTCCTCTCTCTAGCTGGAGTTTTTATCCAACAATTGTAAATTCTCACCCCAACGATCGTAAACCTTTAATCTATTAATCCAGTTTACTCTACTGCTTACTTAACTTCCTCTTGTTAAATATGAAAATATACCATTAAAAAAATGCATATCAATATTTAAAATATTCCTTCTGCTGTGATGTGGCTCCACTTCTGTTTGAGGACGTTTTTAATCGGCTGCCATTCTTTTAATACCTTTTCTGATTTCCCCTTAATATGTTGCCAAAGTTCGTCTATTTCGAAGATTTTGCACAACCGTATTTCCAAATTTGGAGTCTCTAGACATTTCCAAAATTTTGCTAAAACCATCCTAGCGGCCATAATCATATATAATATTATTCGCCATTGCTCCTTTATTACTGCTACCTCTAAACCTTTGGTAAGATTTAGAAGAAATAATTCAGGTTTCATAGGTATCATAACATTCCCGACATCCCTACCCTTATGCTATCCTAAAAATCCTTAATAAGTGGACGTGACCACTTAATAAGTGGACGTGATCCAACTTCTCGTTGATGTTTCCAACATTTAGTTTGCAAAATTTTATTTTGACCCCTGATCTAGAGCAAGGGACTCTAGATGTGGTGGAAATGCTCTCTACCTCCCGTTAGAGACCGTTCTTGGACATTTTGGAGCAAAGTTTTCTTGCAAAAAAAAAAGAAAAAGATATTTTTGACTCCTGGGCCTCTGGGGGCTTTAGAAATGCCTTGTGGGGCTGGAGGAAGCTTGTGAGATGCAAGTTTCTAGTCCTTAAGGCACTGGAAAGGAATAAAATTCAGGTTATTACAGTCTGGAGAGGCGGGGAGAAGAAGGAAAGGAGTTTTTCCAGCAACTTGGCCATCTGTTTCCTCTTACAGCTGGCCGGCAGGCGGATAGTATCTCAGGTGCTGCGTGGGCCTGCCCTGTTGAATATTGAGAAGCGAGCAAAACGATTGCACGAAATAGGTTGTCCTCGATGGGTGTGTACGTGTGCGCTGCAGAATTTTTGGCGAGGCTGTTGCATCTCCCTGCTCCCCAAAGCCGAGCCTTTGGTGGAGGAAAAGTCCCAACGATGTTGGAGAACGGGAGTGTGTACCGAGGCAGAAATTGAAGAGGCCTCCCCTCTCCTATTCTCTCTGTTTCTCTCTCAAGAAATGGGAGATTAGTTCATGAGATTAAGGAACAAACAGTCTTTTGATTTGGTTGCCAGCTGGCTGGGAGCGTAGCCGAGCCTTTGGTTTGCGCGGTGGAAATTATGTTTCATTCCATAACTGGAAGAGGAGGCGGAAGAGGCCAGGAGAGGGGTAGGTGGGTACAGAAAAATGGGTTTGAAAGGTCCCAGGCGAGACCTCGCACGGTCCCGCCTGCCCTCCCCACCGGCGTTCACACCCCTTCCCTGGTTGCCAGTCTCTCCCTAAACTGATGCGGAAACACCACAAAGCCCATCTGCCTGTCTATCCGTCGTCTGTCTGTCGCAGGGGTGGGGGAACTGCAGCCTTCCAGATACGTTTCAGATTACGACTCCCATGCTCGCCAGCATTTCACGGATTAAAAACCAGCCGTGTGCGGCTGAGCAACATCAGAGGCCCTTTCCGCACTAGGCTGTTATAGCGCTATGATTCCACTTTCCACATCCTATGGAATCCTGCGGGTTGCAGTTTAAGGAAAGGCCTCTTTTCCTACTACATTCCCAAGCGTTACTTGACGCCCCTCCCTAAACTGCAAACCCCAGGATTCCAGAGGATGTTGAAAGTGGAATCATAGCACTATAACAGCCTAGTGCGGAAATGGCCAGAGTGTGAGGCCAAAATTAGGACTAGAAGAAGCTAGAAAATGCTTCAGAAGTTTGCTTTTGCACCAGCCAGCCGGGAAAGGCAAATGCCCACTCCTTCCTCCGCAACCCTGGAAATCAGGGTTTGATTTCCCTGCTCAGCCATGGAAATCCACTGGGTGACACTTTCTCAGCCGCAGAAAATTCTGTGATGGGGTCGCTTTAGGACTGCCATAATTTGGAAGCAACCTGAAGGCACAAAATGACACAAGAACTAGAGGACAAAAGGACATCTTGTCTAATGTCACCCCAGAGATGAAATCTCCCACTGAAGGGGCTTTAATAACCAACAAAGAAAAGGAACGCACCAATATTCAATTCCACTGTTGGACAGTTCTTCCATAAAGTTCTTCCTCGTGTCAAGGTGGAGTTTCTCTTCCTGGTATTTGAATTTTCTTGAAATTTGAATCTGAGATTATATTCTCCCCCTTGTCCCTCTTTGGAGCAGTGGAAAACAAGCCGGCTCCATCTTCTACGTGATAGCCATTCTGATATTTTACTATATTAGGGAGTGCTTTGATGGTGTCTTCCTGCATTGCAGAATGGGGTTGGACTAGATGGCCTTTGGGGGTATCTTCCACCTTTACATCTCTCTGATTCTGTTGGGCCACCCCTCAGTCTTCTCCAAGTTAAACATCACCAGTTTGTTGCCATCCACAGATCCAACAGGTCTCCAAGTTCAACGTGCCCAGCTTGCTTATGGAAATCCTTGCCCGTAAGGCTTGGTTTCCAGACCTCCTGTCATCTTGGATGCAGAAGAACAAAGGGACCTGAGGAAATAATGCTAAAGTGAGTGGGTGGTTTGGGCTTTTTATTTATTTTTTCATTTTGGAGAGCTGGAGGCTCAGTGATGATCCACAGAATAATTCACGCCGTAATATTCTGTTGCAGCGATGCTGCTTCTCTATCACGGAATCATAGAATCCTAGAGTTGGGAGAGACCCCAGGGGCCATCCAGTCCAACCCTCTTCTGCCAGGTAGGAACACCCATCAGAGCACTCCCGACAGATGGGCATCCAGCCTCTGCTTAAAAACCTCCAAAGAAGAAGGAGACTCCACCGCACTCCACGGAGGCAGCAGCAGCTTCCACTGTCAAAGAGCTCTGACCGTCCGGAAGTTCTTCCTGAGATTTAGGTGGAACCTCATACCTCCCTTTCTCTCTCAACAGGAGGGATCTGCTGGTTACAGCAAGGGCGGGAGGCCAAATGCACCATGATCATCCAGACTGGCGTCACTTGGGAAGAGTGCTGCGCCAACGGCAACACGGACATGGCGTGGTCGAACTCTTCGCACCCCGACAACAAGATCAGCCTCCTCCGGATTCTTGGCCTGGTGACCTGCCACCCTTGCAAAGGTAAGAGCCATTATGGCAAGGATTGGGCGGGGGGCACATTTCCCTGCAGGTATTTTTTTTTTTAGACTACAGCTCCCATGCTCCCTGACCCTACTGGGTGAGGCTGATGGGGGCTGTAAGCCAAAAATATCTGTTGGGGGCAAAGATTCACCCCCACCACTTTGCTGTTGTTATTATGTGCCTTCAAGTCGTTCCTGACTTATGGTAACCCAAGGGAGAAGTTACCATGCGGTTTTCTGGGGCTGAGAGTATGTGACCACTACACCACATTGGCTCTCATACCATCACTTTAGGGGCAATCAAATTTACTAAAACTATAGAGCCAGCCTAGTGTAATGGTTTGGTCTACGCTCCTGGAGAACAGAGTTTGATTCCTTACTCGGCCATGGAAACCCGTTGGGTGACCTTGAGCGAGTCACACACTCTCAGCCCCAGGAAACCCCGTGATAGGGCCACAAGTCAGAAGCGATTTAAAGGCACACCACTACAACTCCGGGGGCTCTGAAAGTTGGGTGCAACAAAACACAAGGCAGCATGTCTTCAAAAACCGATTAACGCAGCCGCTCTTCACCTTTTCTTTCCCCTTTAAACATCTTTTGTTGCCGCGGACCACCAAGGCTTAACTCAGGATTTAAAACCCTAAAACGCATTGAATATTTATTTAAAAAGTTGCTCACCGGGGGTCTTCAAATTGGGAGAGAAGGGAGAAATATTTTTATGGGGCAATGTTTTTATTGCAATGATTCTGTACAAAATAATATTAGTAGTAGTAATAATAATAATAATAATAATAATACACCAATGTCCTAAAAATTGCTTGTTAATTTGAATTAATTAAGCAATGAGATGGCTGATGCTGCATTTCACTTACAATCCTCCTTATATCAGGCTTGTAGCCTGATATTCTAAATGGTTTTGAGATATTATAATAATAATAATAATATTATATAATGATTATAATAATTATAATGAAACTTTGTCCAAATGATGTCTATCAGCAGCTCTTTCAGATCAATGAATGACAGATTGTCCATCCATCTGTCTTTCTTCCTTCTTTCTTAATTGTAAAAGCTCGTAAGATTTCGTCAAGCCTTCACGGACCCCCTGTGAGGACAATGTGGATGTCCGAGGGTCCGCAGACCATGGGCTGATAATCCCTGGATTAAAGCCATGTTTAAACGCTATTAACGAAATAGCCAGAATTCTGTAGCAACTGATTTAAAACTACTAAAAAAAAAAAAATTAAAACTAATTTTAGAAACCAAATTGCTCTCGGAATAATGTAGTTTTAGACTTCCTGCTGGAAGCACAACAGGGATGGAGCGAACCTCACTTCTTGTGGCAGGGAGTTCCGCGGTCAAAGCAGTGCTACAGAAAATCCCATGTCTCGTGGACTCACCATCCTAGTTTCTGGGGCTGGTGAGACACCAAAAAAGCCCTCACTGAGCGTTTCAGATTCTGGGCAGACTCCTATCAGAGGATGCCTAGCTATTTAAGGATTTGTTGGCCAGAAAGGCAGCATCGTGTAGTGGTGAGAGCATTGGACTACGACTCTGGAGACCAGGATTTGGTTCCCTGGCTTGGCCATGGAAACCCACTGGGGACCTTGGGTATATCACATACTCTCAACCCCATGATAGGGACCACCTTACGGTCACCATGAAGTTGGAGACAAGTTGAAGGCTAACAACAACAACACAACAAAAGCCAACAGCAGAGCTTTGAAATAAGCCAGAGGTGAACCTACCAGAGCTTTTCATTGGCAAGTTTTGTTTGGAGAGGGTTTGCCTTTGCCTTGCTCTGAGGCTGAGAGGCTGTGACTTGTCCGAGGTCACCCAGTGGGTTTCCATGGCCGATTGGGGATTCGAACCCTGGTCTCCCACTGTCCTAGTCCAATGCTCAGACCGTGCTGGGATAGGTGGATAGACGCAATCAAAGAGTCTCCACTTTCAGCTCTCTGGCCGCACTAGACTGTTATAGTGCTATGATTCCACTTTCAACCTCCTATGGAATCCTGGGATCTGCGGTTGGGGGGGCTTTAGAATTCCCAGCCAGAGAGCTCTTTGGCCTCAGTAAACTACAAACCTCAGAATCCCAGAGGAGGTTGAAAGTGGAATAATAGCTCTATAACGACGTAGTCCGGAAATGGCCCCAGTTTCCATCTGTGAAATGCGGGAGGGTGTGCTTTAGCTGTGAGAGAGTGTTGTGTAGTGGTTGGAGCGTTGGGTTATGATTCTGAGGGCCAGGGCTCAATTCATGGGTGACCTTGGGTGGGTCACACACTCTCAGCCCCAGAAAACCCCACAATAAGGTCACCTTTGCTGTTGTGTGCCTTCAAGTTCTTTCTGACTTACGGTGACCCTAAGGTGGACGGCTTAAATGCGCACAATTACTACAACAACAGTGTTCCAGCTGTAAATTCCTGCATGATGATGCTTGGAGTCCCTTTCCATCTCAACTTGGTCCTTTCTTGGTGGGCAATCTCCTCCCAAAATTGGGGGAAAAATGGGTCCCCTTATCGGTTCGCTGTGTGGCCAGGAATCCAGACGGAACAAAAATGCCCTCTTTTCTCGAAAACAAAACAAAAAAAGGGCCACCCATGCACGCTTGGTGCCGGCCCAAATTCTCCCAGACTGCCGGCGAGGCCCACACACGCCTGCTCCGCTTCGGGGAAAACGAGTTTGCACCCATCTCACCCCACCCCTCTTTGTGCCAACCTCGCCAGACGGTTTTTTGCCCTGGGATGACCCCCGGACACAATGCTCGGGTTTGTCTCCGTCTCTCTCTCATGCACACTCCTTTCCCCGTGGGCCAAACGACGGAGGGGAGTTCCCAACATCCCTCCTCCGTCTTTTTCCCCAGACAGATCTTCCACTGACTTGTTGCCCGTTCTTGTTTGCGCCTTGCGGAAGCCAAAACAGGGCAGCCTTTTGTCTGATCAAGGCTTTTCGTGGCTGGAATCTCGTTGCGGGCTAGCCGTCTCCTCCCCGCTTCCTACTTCTTTCCTGAAAATCTAATTTCATAGAATCATAGAATGATAGAGTTGGAAGAGACCCCAGGGGCCATCCAGTCCAACCCCCTGCTATGCAGGAACCCCCATCAAAGCATTCCCAACAGACGGCCATCCAGCCTCTGCTTTAAAACCTCCAAAGAAGGAGGAGACTCCACCACACTCCATGGAGGCAGCAGCAGATTCCATTGCTGGACAGCTCTGACCCTCTTCCTGAGGTTCAGGTGGAATCTCCTTTCCTGCAGCTTGAATCCATTGCTCCTTGTCCTAGTCTCCGGAGCAGCGGAAAAGAGGCTTGCTCCATCCTCCAATTGACATCCCTTCAAATATTTAAACATGGCTATTGTGTCCCCTCTTAACCCTCTCTTCTTCAGACTAAACACCCCCGGGTTCCTAAGCTGCTTCTCGTAGGGCTTCATGGCTTCCAGACCCTTCATCATTTTGGTTGTCTTCCTCTGGACATGCTCCAGCTTGTCCATATCCTTCCTGAACTGAAGTGCCCAGAACTGGACACGGGAATCCAAATGAGGCCTAACCAATGCAGAATAGAGTGGTACCATTACCTCCCTCGATCTAGACACCAGACTCCTATTGATGCAACCAAGAATCGCGTTGGCTTTCTTGGCCGCCGCATCACACTGCTGGCTCATGTTCAACTTGTGGTCCACCAGGACTCTGAATCCCTTTCACACGTACTGCTATCCAACCACATGTTCCCCATCCTATATTTGTGCATTCCATTCCATTTCTCTCTGTTGAAGTTTAGAACCTTACATTTCCCCCACTTTGCTCATGAAGGCAGGTCTGCTGTTATTATTAACAGCCATCAAGTTGACTTCGGCTTATGGTGACCCTCTGGATGAGAGACCTTGAACCCTCAGCCACCTTCTCAGGTCTTGCAGATTCAGGGACGTGGCTTGCTAGATTGAATCTCTCTATTTGTAATGCTATCTTCCTCTTTCCTACCATCTTCCATCTTCCCCAACATTATTGTCTTTTTTAGGGAGTCTTATCTACTCGTGGCATCCCTATCTGAAGGGATATTGTGTTGAAGATGGGACAAGCTTGTTTTCTGCTGCTCCGGAAACTAGGACATGGAGCAATGGATTCAAACCGCAGGAAAAGAGATTCCACTTAAACCTCAGGAAGAACTTTCTGACAGTCAGAGCCATTCAACAGTTGAATCTGCTGCCACGGAGTGTGGTGGAGTCTCCTTCTTTGGAGGTTTTTAAGCAGAGGCTGGATGGCCATCTGTTGGGAATGCTTTGATGGGTGTTCCTGCATGGCTGAATGGGGTTGGACTAGATGGCCCCTGGGGTCTCTTCCAACGCTAGGATTCTATGACATGGCCAAAGTACAACAGCCTCAGTTTAGTCATTTTGGCTTCTAGGGAGAGTTCAGGCTTGGTTTGCTCTAGGACTCGTTAATTTTTCTTTTTAGCAATCCAGGGTATCTGCAGAACTCTCCTCTGGCACTACGTTTCAAAGGAGTTGATTTTCTTCCTATCAAATTTCTTCACGGTCCAGTTTTCACAACTGTACAGAGAAACCTCTAAAGAAGGAGACTCCACCACACTCCCAGGCAGTGGAGTCCACTGTCAAATGGCTCTTGCTGTCAGGAAGTTCTTCTTAATGTTTATATGGAATCTCTTTTCTGAATTTTGGAGCCATTGCTCCGTGTCCTAGCCTCCAGAGCCGCAGAAAACAGACTTGCTCCATCCTCCATATGATATCCCTTCAAATATTTAAACATGGCTATCATGTCCCCTCTTAAGCTTCTCTTCTCCAGGCTAAATATACCCAGCTCCCTAAGCCTCTCCTCACAGGGCTTCATGGTTTCTAGGCCTTCTACCATTTTGGTCACTCTCCTCTGGATACACTCCAGTTTGTCAGTCTCCTTCCTGAACTGTGCTGCCCAGAACTAGACATAGGATTGTTAGTGGGGTCTGACCATAGCAGAATAGAGTGGTGCTATCTCTTCTCTTGCCCTAGACACTATACTCCTGTTCATGCAGCCCAGAATCGCATTGGCCTTTTTAGCTGCTGCACCACACTGCTGACTTGTGTTCACCTTGTTCCCTCACTCTTTATTGCTTAACTCTGTTCTTTCCTCTTCTCTTTCTTCTTGCCAGAGACCTGCGACGGCGTCGACTGCGGGCCAGGGAAAGTCTGCAAAATGAAGTACGGGCGTCCGCACTGTACCTGTGCCCCGGATTGCTCCAACCTCTCCAGGCAGCTTCAGGTGTGCGGGTCAGACGGCTTCACCTACCGGGACGAGTGTGATCTCCTCACGGCCAAGTGCCGAGGCCACCCAGACCTGGAAGTCATGTACCAAGGGCGATGCAAAAGTAAGCAGCCCCTCCAGAGCATATCTAGGGTGGGGCAAGTGGGCACGTGCCCAGGTGTCAATGCCAGGGGGGCACAAAAAAGCCTGCATGTGGGGCTATTTAAGGATAGGTACACCGCTGCAGCCCCCTCCTCTCTCGATGGCCATTGTGGTTTCTTCCAACTCTGTGTTTCTGTGATTTCTAGTGTCTCATCAGACAACAAACCCTAGAATTCTATAGGACACAGCCACAGAAGTTAAAGTGTCACCAAACTACTTTAATCGTGCAATGAAAAAAGGCCCCTGGGTTGTGTAAGTTTGGGATATATTGGTACCTGTCTGGATGGACAGAATTCTCCAGATTTCACCTGATCTTCTTTTTTCTCTTTCCGGCGTCCACCTTCCATCCACCCCATCGCAGAATCTTGCTCCGCTGTCGTGTGCCCTGGGACCCACACGTGTGTCGTGGATCAGACGGGCAGCGCCCACTGCGTCATGTGCAGGGCTGCCCCCCGCCCGGATCCCACCACTTTGGACCACGCCATCTGCGGGAACAACAACATCACTTACCCCTCCACCTGCCACCTACGGCGAGCCACGTGCTTCTTGGGGCGATCCATCGGGGTCCGGCATTATGGAAGCTGCACAGGTAAGGAGCTGTAGTTTTGTTTACCTTGTATGTAGAAAATACTAGTGGCAGCAGGGAATGAACCCTGGATTTTAGTCCAAACTTTAAAGGAGCTATCCAGGGTTCATGTAGAAAGCCCTGGTGGCAACAGAGAAGGAACTCTGGATTTTAGTCCAAACTTTAAAGGAGCCATCCAGGGCTCACGTAGAAAGTCCTGGTGGCAGCAGGAAACGAACTCTGGATTTTAATCCAAATTTTAATGGAGTTATTCTGGGTTCATGTAGAAAGTCCTGGTGGCAGCAGGAAACGAACTCTGGATTTTAGTCCAAATTTTAACGGAGTTATTCTGGGTTCCTGTAGAAAGTCCTAGTGGTAGCAGGGAATGAACCCTGGATTTTAGTCCAAACTTTAAAGGAGCTATCCAGGGTGACGGAGAACGTCCTGGCGGCAGCAGGGAATGAGCTCTGGATTCTAGTCCAAACTTTAAAGGAGCTATCCAGGGTTCATGTAGAAAGCCCTGGTGGCAACAGAGAAGGAACTCTGGATTTTAGTCCAAACTTTAAAGGAGCCATCCAGGGCTCACGTAGAAAGTCCTGGTGGCAGCAGGAAGTGAACCCTGGATTTTACGTATTGACGTTTGTATCTGTTTATTTTTTCTCTCTCTGTAGCTTTAAACAAGTACTCGCTGGAGACAGATGACGCTGAAGAAAATTATATCTAAGCCCTTTTTTTTTGCTTTCGTTGTCCAAACTCCTAACCCGCAGGGGCATTAACGGCAATAATGGACAGTCCGTATATCGCTGGTATTTATTAAGACCAAAAGAACAAACAAACAAAAAATTCCTTATTTATATAAATAGATACAGAAGGTCAGCCGATGTAACCTAGATGTACCCCATGGTTGTTTTCCCTGGCCAAACTCCCCTTGAATTATAGAATTCCCCTCCAAAAATGATGGGGCAGATGTGACTCCACGGGGTTGCGGAGAATGGAAACTGAGGATTGCAGTTCTAGAAGCCCAGGAGGTTAGCCGACCAAAGGCATCCAGGTGTTTTGGACTTCAACTCCCAGAATTCCCAGCTGCCTTGGCCAATGCTCGGGAAGTCTGGGAGCCGAAATCCAAAACACCTGGAAGACCAAAGTTTGGGCCTGCACCATCCATAGAGCCGCCTCTCTGTGTGACTTCCGGCTTCTTTTCTTCACTCTCAAGTCACATATGGCGAGTCTCCTTCCGGTGCCATCTCTCATCCCTGGGCCCTGCGTGAATCTTTCCCTTCTCATCCTTGAGCTCTGCCTAAAGTGTTTCCTTCCTGCCCTTTTTTCTTAATCTCAGCCCTGTTGGAGCTCTTTGCTCCCTGGTCCTTTTCTCGTCTCCAGGTTCCCTTTCTCGTCTCCAGGTTCCCTATCTGAGATCTCTCTTTCCCTGCCCTCTTTTTTGCCATCTGGGGCAAAGTGTTTCCTTCCCAGCGGCGTCACTAGGACTGGCGTCGCAGGGTGACACACGCGCCATTTCCGCACTACACGGTTAGAGTGCTATTATTCCACTTTCAACATTCTGGGGTTTGTAGTTTTTACTGAGGCCAAAGAGCCCTCTGGCGGAGGATTCTCAAGACCCCTCACTCGACTGCAAACCCCGGGTTCCATAGGATGTTGAAAGTGGAGTAATAGCACTATAACAGGGTAGTGCAGAAATGGCACGAGCTCACCCCCATGAAATCTTTTCCATCTAGGGGCTGGGATTCCTGGGGTCCCGGTCGACTGCATTGGGGACCCACCCTCTGGGCATCCCGATCTACCCAGCTGGCTCTGTGTGCTCAAAGGCGCACTGGGGAGCTCATCCAGTCCTAAGAAAAAAGGAGGCGGTCGTCCCACATAATATAGGGGCTGTCATGGAGCGAGGGGAGAAAGAAGGGGCAGGCCACCATTTTGATGTCACGCCCCTCCAGTGCGGTCTGCACCCCTCCTAACTGTTCCTTCGTTCCTCGTCACTAGGCCTTCTTTCGCAGTCCCTTGTGTCAGAGGCATATCTAAGGTGGGGCAGATGGGGCACGTGTCCAGGGCGGTGCAAAAAAGCCATGCATGTAGCAATAGCATGTGTATTTCTATACCGCTTATCAGCTCAGTGCTCTCTAAGCGGTTTGCAACGTGTGCGCTAATTGCCCCCAACAAGCTGGGTACTCATTTTACCGACCTGCGGAAGGATGGAAGGCTGAGTCGACTTGGGGCCCGGCGGGATTGAACTCACAATCTTGTGTCTGCAGTACTGGCATCAAACCACTGCGCCACCAGGGCTCCCCTGTAAGGGTGGGGCAGGGGGCAAGAAGGTGGGGACGCAACTTCCACGTTTGCCCTAGGCACTGCTTATGCTAGATACGCCATTGCGTTGTGTCTTCTCTTCATCCTCCACGCGTGTCACCCCACCACACTTCTTCCCTGACCGTTGAGCTAGAGCCTCCGCTCCCCCATCACTGCCCCTCCTGCCTCTAGCCCTGTTTCAGGGTTTTCTCCCCGTCGAATCAAATATTTGTCCCCCTTTCCCAAGTTGCACAAATCTGTTCACATCCCGACACTCCCTCTCCTGCCCCCAGAAATTTTAGTATAATCATCAAGCATCCCAGGACAGCGCAGAAATCCAGCAGACAGACGGTGGTGGGAGGACCCGAGAAGCGCTCTCGACCAGACGGCGGCCAATTTTCCAGCTATTAAATATGTATATAATTTAAATGTGCCACCTATGCCACGGAGCATGATGTTGTGAGCTGTATAAAACAGCACCCTTTCTCGGACGAGCGTGGTACTGCTCTCTTTATATGTTTAAAAGAGCCAATTTTATATTTTCGTATGCTTGTGTCCCGATTTTTTTCTTATACACTATTTTAATTTTCAGGGGTAGCTAAAGCTTTAGTTCCCTCCTACTAGAACACCCTCCTTGCTACTTGGCTCCATGCTAGAAGTTACTTTGGAGTAGCTTGTTCCGAAAAAAAAAGGACATGTAATTAGTTCATTTCCCTAGTAAGGACGGTATAAATAAGCCATTTGCACACTAGCCTGTTATAGTGCTGTTATTCTACTTTCAACATCCTATGGAATCCTGGGGTTTGCCGTCGGCCCCTCCCTAAACTGCAAACTCCAAGATTCCATAGGATGTTGAAAATGGAATAATAGTACTATAACAGGCTAGTGCGGAAATGGCCACAATCTTAAATGGAACTTAGACGGACAATTCTTGATTCCTTGATTCCTTTTGAAATGTAACTTTTATCTTTTCTAGTTGAGGAGTTGTGAATTCCCTGAAAGGTGGAGGAAAAATATTACATCAGTGGTTCTTAACTTTTTCTTTACCAGGGATGCCCTTTATATGTATTTTGTTGGCCGAGACTCAACTCAAGATTTAAAACCCTAAAGGGCATCAACTACTTATTTAAAATTGCACATCAAATTGTCTTCAGATTGGGAGAGGAGGGAGGAATGAGTAAAAGCACACTTCCCTGAGAGGTGCTGGAGGGAGAGGAAGAACTTTTCTCCTGCTTTTTCCACCAGGTTAAGGATGGTGTGGATTGAACAGCAATGCCCAAGGCCAGCCAGTCAGTCAGCATTTGCCCTTCTCTCTCTCTCTCTCTGGCCATTTCCGCACTACACTGTTATAGTGCTATTATTCCACATTCAACATCCTATGGAATTCTGGTGTTTGTAGTTTCCTCAGGCCAAAGAGCTGAGAATTCTAAATGCCCCTCCCTAAACTGCAAACCCAGGATTCCATAGGCTGTTGAAAGTGGAATAATAGCACTATAACAGTCGAGTGCGGAAATGGTCTCTCTCTCTCTCTTTCTCTCTCTTTCTGTCCTTCCCCTTTCTTCCAACCATCCAATCTATCAGAAACTCTCGGGTATCACCCCGTGACAAGGCACTGCAAGTTGGAGCAATGGATCACTGTTGGCAAAATAATCTGCTACTCGATTCAGAACAAAAGCGGGCACACTTATGAATGGAAATGGGGAGCAACACTTGAGGGCTTCCTTCATCTCCCCCTTTTTTGCCTCCCTCCCTCTTTTGCCCATATCGGTCTCTTCTCCACTTGGTTAAAAAGAAAAAAAAAGCTGGTGTTTGAGCATTTCTGATAGTACGCTGGACAGCATTCTGCTGGAAACAGAGAGAGAGAGAGAGAGAGAAGGAAGGGCAAACGCTGGCTGGCTGGCTGGCTGGCTAGCTCCCTTTAACCTTTCGTGGACCCCCTGTGAGAGCATCACTGACCTCTGGAGGTCCACAGATCACAAGTTAAGAAACACTACACTACATGGTTGAAGAGTCATTATGTTCTTCTGCCTCATGCTTTATTATGGGCGCTGGTAAAGTAGTACTAGTAATAAATTTTGAAATGGAACTCCCCGCCATCACAGCCCCAATAGATTCCCCAAAAGAGTGTCAAAAGTCCAGAGGGTGTTGATCTAGACCGTACCATCCAACATTTCACAGACGCCCTCTGTTTTGCTTTGGTCAGACCCCCCCACCTGGATTCCTGTGTCCAATTCTGGGCACCACAGTTCAGGAAGGATATGGACAAGCTGGAACATGTCTGGAAGAATGCAACCAAAATGGTAGAAGGCCTGAAAACCATGAAGCCATATGAGGAGCAGCTTAGGGGGCTGGTTATGTTTAGCTTGGAGAAGAGAAGCATAAGAGGTCACATGATAGGTATGTTTAAATATTTGAAGGGATGACATGTTGAAGATGGAGCAAGCTTGTTTTCTGCTGCTCCAGAGACTAGGACACGGAGCAATGGATTCAAACTACAGGAAAAGAGATTCCACCTAAACATCAGGAAGAACTTCCTGAGGGTATGAGCAGTTCAACACTGGAGTGTGCTGCTGCCTCGGAGTGTGATAGAATCTCATTTTTCAGATGTTTTTAAACAGAGGCTGGATGGCCATCTGTTGGGAATGCTTTGGTGTTGTCCTCATGCACGCAGAAGGGGGTTGGACTCAATGGCCCTTATGATTTCTTCCAGCTCTATGATTCTCTGATTCTGTGATTTCCAAGCTGAGAAAAGAGGCTTTCGGAAGCGAACTTGTTAGCCCAACACTGGCAGGGATGCCGTTGAACCGATATAAAAGCTACTCAGCGTTTGTTTTCTTTCGTCAAGTGGCCGCCCTCAGCCAGTGACTTCTAAAGAATTTATACCACTTTTCTTTAATTTCCTGAGAAAAAAGTGACAAATATTTGGTTTCGCTGGGAGAGATTTTTGCCAAGTCTCTTTCTGGCGTGCAACGATTGATTGCAACTTTAATTGGTTCCTGAAACAACTGTGAAGTTTTGCCACAGCTTCTGAGCATTGGAAAGGTGACGCAGGGCATACAGTCAGCCCTTGACGACTTTCCCGGATATGATTATTTGCATATTTCTCCAGCCTCTGCCCCTCTACCCACCCCAGGCGTTCCTTTTCCAGGGGAATATTCATGCTCAGCAGCTCTGATCCGGCTATGCAACTCTTTAAAAATCTGCCTCTGGTCCTCCTCCTCTATCACTGCTATGTGGTTAGCTAAGGACACATCGCAGCCCAATTTCTCAGCCCCACAAATCCTCTCCCAGTCTCCTACACGCACCCAAGGAACGAGATGGGCGAAAGAGAGGAAGGATAGGGCCCCCATGCCATGCCATGCCATGCCATGCCATCCTCTTTCCTTCTCTTTTCTCTGACTAAGTTTGGACCTGGTCACCAACCCTCCCCACCATAGAATCATAGAGTTGGAAGAGATCCCCAGGGGCCATCCAGTCCAACCCCTTTCTGCCATGCAGGAACACACATCAAAGCATTCCCGACAGATGGCCATCCAGCCTCTGCTTAAAAACCTCCAGAGAAGGAGAGTCCACCACACTCCACCACACTGCCAGACAGCTCTGACTGTCAGGAAGTTCTTCCAAGGTTTAGGTGGAATCTCCTTTCCTGCAGCTTGACTCCATTGCTCCCTGTCCTAGGCTATTTCCGCACTAGACTGTTATAGTGCTATTATTCCACTTTTAACATCCTATGGAATCTTGGGGTTTGCAGTTTAGGGAGGGGCCTTTGAGGCAAATCCCAGGATTCCATAGAATGTTGAAAGTGGAATAATAGTGCCATAACAGTCTAGTGTGGAAATGGCCCCAGTCTCTGGAGTAGCGGAAAACAAGCCCGCTCCCTCCGCGACATGACATCCCTTCAAATATTTAAACATGGCTATCATGAGTCCCCTCTTCACCCTCTCTTCTGCAGACTAAACATCCCCAGCTCCATAAGCCGCTCCTCACAGGGCTTCATGGCTTCCAGACCCTCCACCATTTTGGTCGCCCTCCTCTGGACATGTTCCAGCTTGTCCATATCCTTCTTGAATTGAGGTGCCCAGAACTGGACACAGGATTCCAGATGAGGTCCGACCAATGCAGAGTAGAGTGGTACCATTACTTCCCTGGATCTAGACACCAGATTCCTATTGATGCACCCAAGAATCATGTCAGCTCTTTTGGCTGCCACATCGCACTGCTGGCTCATGTTCAGCTTGTGGACTTCTGCCGTTCGACAGAGAAATGTGCTCCTTCTTTGGAGGTCTTAAAGAAGAGGTTGGATGGGCGTCTTTCAGGAGAGCTTTGGCCATGTGTTCCTGCATGGCAGAATGAAGTTGGACTGGATGGCCTTGAGAGTCTCTCCTAGCTCCAAGTTTGTATGACGTTAACAGGCTCAAACAGGATCTCCTCTCTCTCTAGCCCATTCTGTTTTTTGCTCCCTCCCTCTAAAGACTGGCCAGAACCCTCCAAACTTTGCAAATCTATTTTCGCCCTGTAGTGCCTCCAGCAAGGTCAACATGTTCCTTCAGCCGTCTTTTTTAATAATTACTCCTTTGGAAAAACGGTTCATCTGGAAGGGTTCCGTCTTTGACTGAGCCATGCCGATTTGGCGTGTGCCACCAGAGACGCATGTTGAAGACAGATGTGTGTGCAAGCCGCATGGCCGATGCGCGGATGACCCGCCGCCAGCTTTGGAGTTTTATATCAACAAAGCAGCCGGTTCCAAAAGCTCCGGGAGCCCGGAAGATCAGGCAAATTCTCCAAAGCTATTTTTCACCCACAGGAAAGAAAGGGAAGGGATCTCCTTTTTGGATGGAACATATCTGTGAATTCGCACTCACCCCACTTAAGAAGCAGTACGATATAGTGGTTAGAGAGTGTCAGGGTGTGCATGAATAAGGTTGCAGCTTCAATACTTGGCATATTCAGCCCAGGTTGGCAAAGGGCACCCTGTCCGAAATTCTGAAGGGCCACTGCTGGTCTGTTGAGACTAGAGATGGACATATTTTCCAATTATTCCACTTAAAGTACTGATTAATCTTCTGCTGTACCAATTTTCCATAGCATCATAGAGCTGGAAGAGACCCCCAAGGGCCATCCAGTCCAACCCCATTCTGCCATGCAGGAAGACACCATCAAAGCATTGCCAACAGATGGGCATCCAGCCTCTGTTTAAAAACCTCTAAAGAAGAGTCACACTCCCAGGCAGCAGCGCACTCCACTTCCATCAGGAAGTTCTTCCTCTTGCTTAGGTGGAATCTCTTTTCCTGAAATTTGAAGCCACTGCTCCGTATCCCAGTTTCTGGAGCAGCAGAAAACAGGCTTGCTCCATCCTCCATATGGCCACCCTTTAAATATTTAAACGCGGCTATCATGTCCCCTATCAACCTCTTTTAATATCAC
This sequence comes from Iguana delicatissima, assembly GCA_948472985.1. Lineage (NCBI taxonomy): Eukaryota > Metazoa > Chordata > Lepidosauria > Squamata > Iguanidae > Iguana > Iguana delicatissima. Next base: position 57,027 of record CAOKZL010003229.1, on the reverse strand, counting down.
TTCTTAATGTAGCGCTAGATCGTGTATTTTTGCTTAACCAAGGAAACAGTAAGTTAGGATAGGACAGAGTCCCGCAGACTTTCTCTTAACAGAGGGAAATGTAAGGTCCTACACTTGGCCAGAAAAAAGGGAATGCACAAATATAGGATGAAAGACACCTGGCTGGACAGCAGTACATGCGAAAGGGATCTAGGAGTCTTAGTAGATCACAAGCTGAACGTGAGTCAGTGGTGTGATGCGGCAGCCAAGAACGCTAACACAATTCTTGGTTGCATCAGTAGGAGTCTGGTGTCTAGATCGAGGGAGGTAATGGTACCACTTTATTCTGCTTTGGTCAGACCTCATCTGAAATCCTGTGTCCGCTTCTGGGCACTTCAAGCTGAGAAGGATCTTGACAAGCTGGAGAGGATGGCGACCAAAATGGCGAAGGGTCTAGAAGCTGTGAAGCCCCACGAGGAGCGGCTTAGTCTGCAGAAGAGAAGGTTAAGAGGGGACATGATAGCCATGTTTAAATATCTGAAGGGATGTCGTAGGCAGGACGGAACAAGCCTGTTTTCCATTGCTCCAGAAACTAAGATACGGAGAAATAGATTCAGATTTCAGGAAAAGAGATTCCATCTAAACATTAGGAAGAACTTCCTGACCATAAGAACAGTTTGCAAATAGAATCTGCTGCTGCCTCCATGGAGTGTGGTGGAATCCCCTCCTTCTTTGGGGGTTTTGAAACAGAGGCTGGAAGGTCACGTGTTGGGAATGTTTTGATGGTTTATTCCTGCATGGCAGAAGGGGGCTGGACTGGATGGCCCCTGGAGTCCCTTCCAACTCGAAGATTCTAGGATAGTTTTAATCCATCCAAAAGACTGGATGGATTAAAAAACCCACAGAGGGTAAAGGCAACTGCCTTCTAACGCTGCCACTGCCCACATATAAGAAACCCACACTCAGGCAGTAATTTTTTCCCACTGGTCCCCTTAATTCCATTTCTTTTCAAAAAACAAATAGAGGTAGAATTCCTTGGATGATTGTAAAAAAAGGAAGAGAAAAGGGGAGAGAAAGAAAAAAGAAATGTGGCAGCATCTTTAGGACTAGCTGGTTTTTATTTGCGCATGAGCTCCCAAGGATATATAAATCCACTATTTATGAGCCTATCTATAATTTTAGTTTGTTATTTATTATTTTATTTATTATTATTTAATTATTTATTATTATTTATGAGTTTATTTATGAGAGCCATCACGGCGTAGTGGCTAGAGCACTGGACTATGACCCTGAAGAGCAAGGTCGGAGCCCACAGTCAGCTCTGGGATCCCACTGGGCGACCTTGGGCAAATCACACTCTCTCAGCCTCAGAGGGAGGCAACAGCAAAGCGCTTCTGAACAAATCAGGGCAAGACAAAAAAACATGGTAGGGTCGCTTTAGTCTCTCCAAAAGTCGGAAATGACTTGTAAGGCACATCATCATCATCATCATCATCAACAAAAACAATAACGAAGATCATGGTGGATCTACTAGACTTTGAAGCCAACCCGCCATTTGCGTATCCCCACAGCAACAAGCGTCACTGTCTCATTTTTATCTCTGTGTTCTCAAAGGAGCAGCAGCGTCGGGGCGGGGCCTTGCGAGGAGGCAATGACGTAACGCGAAGGGCGGGGCCGCGCGGGAGGGCCGGGCTCGGCCGTTTCTCCGGCGACGCGAATGACGCATGCGCGAGATAAGCGGGACTTAGTGGGCGGTGAAGGGCTAGAGCGGGCGGAAATGTGTTGCGCTTCCGCTTCCGCTTCCGGCGGGGCCTTACTCTCTTTGAGTTCGGCGAGGAGAGGCCGAAGAAGGGGCGTGGAAGGTGGGTTGTCGCGTGGAGGCGCCTTGGGGGGCTTTTTGGACCGTTTATTGAGAAAGATATATATTGACAAATATATAAATATAAATTTAAAGGTATGGGTAGAGAGAGTAGCTTCTAACAAACTTCCTGGGCCGCTCTTTTTTTTGACTGCAGCTCCCATCATCCCCGGCTCACCTGGCCAGGTGTTGGCGTGACCAGGTGTTGGCTGGCATGAGTGTTAGACTTAGCCTCTGCGAAGGGGGGTCCAAGATTGGCGAAAGTTAATATGAAAATGTATTTTCTCGTATTATAAAAAAGTATTTTTGAATTGCAACAAAAAAAGCATTCTATAAAGTATTTTTAAAAATCCTGATAATATATATTATAAAAAGGTATTTTTTATTCTGAAAAGCATTATTAAAAAGCGTGTTATGTATTATAAAAATGCATATTATAAAAAAACTATTTTTATATTCTAGAAAAGCATTCTAAAAAGTATTGTTCTATATTGTGTTCATATATTATATGTATTTATATATTATAAAAACATATTAAAAATATTTTTATATTATAAAACATTGTTAAGTGTTTTATGTATTATAAAAATTATATTATACAAAAGTATTTTTACAGGTTATAGAAAAAGCATTCTAAAAAGTGTTTTTATGTATTCTAAAAATATATATTATAAAAAAAAAAATTTATATTAGTATTTTGCATATATGCCAAAAGGTGCGACTAACTCTAATAATCACAATATACAACCTTAATGATAATTGCATGATTATTATTTATTATTTACAATGTGACATGTAACATTTAATAGATGTGGTGTTATTATTTGTATCTAATTGTTTGATGTGATTTTGAGGAAAAAAGAAGTAAGTATACAGTTTCAATTCTACATGTAAATACATTAAACAGAAAAAAAAGAGGAAGAAAGACATACGATGTTACAAAAATAGAATGAGAGATCGTCCATTCAAAATGATGAGAGAGTAAGAATAATATATTTCAATTAACTTAGGTAATTAGTTCTTTATCTGAGAAAACTCACACAAGTGTATTAAAGTTATAGGGGCCTCAAATTCTATTAAATGGTTTATGTAAATCCATGAAATCTGTATAAATAGGGAAAGGACAGAAAAAATAGAATTACTTTGTGTATATCTCTATTTCTATCATATACCCCATTTTCCTCTCTGTATTTTTTTAGTACATTTACATTAATTGCTTTCTTTCTGGAGTCCAAATAAATTTTCCCAAAAGTGTAATGCTTTTAAATACTTGTATGTGTATTTGTTCTAAAAAAAGACTTTTGTTGTTGTTGTCCGTTTATATTTCACATAAAATCGCCACATACCCAAAGCAGGAGTTTTCCATTAAATGCTTTAAAATCTCCGAAACGCATTTCATAAAAAGAGCGAATGTCTAATAATGGCCAGTAGAAACGTAAAGCTTGAAAGACTGAATGCAGGAATGTTTTTTAACTGGTTTGTAACTGAAACTGCAGAGAAAACACGAAGCTTCTGCGGAGAGAGGGAAAAAAAGAATCTTTTACAGGTCAAAGGGATACACAGAACGAGGGAAAATTTTGTCTATTAGTGCACAGTAATGGTATAGAGGAATTTTATAATTTAATATAGATATTCCAGTAGTAAGTATTCTGTAGGTTGTGTATCAGAGGACAAGCAAGGGCTGGAGAATGTGAGGCTTGGCAGACATTTTGGGCTGAAATTCCCGTGATGATTTGCCGGGGGGGGGGTATCCTTGGGAAGGGGCTGAGGCTTGATGGGCCCAAACCAGGTCAGGGAAAGGCGGTGAGTTGGCATGGTGGCCCTCTACTTTTTCTCTCTCGCCCATCTTCTTCCTTATGGGGGGCATCGGGAGAGGATTTGTGGTGCTGAGAAATCGGGCTGTGATCCATCCTTAGCCGGCCAGCAGCCGCTGGTGGAGGGGACAGAGGACCAGAGATGGGTTTTTAAAGGGCTGCAGGGCCCGGTCAGAGCCACCCAGAAGGGAAAGTTTCCCCCAGAAAAGAATCATAGAGGGAAGAGACCCCCCTGGGCATCCAGTCCAACTCCCTGCCATGCAAGAATCCATATCAGAGCTTTCCCAACTGGTGTCCCCCCTCCCAAAATGCCTCTGTAGCGGGACACAGAGGCAGGAGACCAGGAAGTTAGGAAAAAGAATTTTAATTTTTAAGAAGCGGCCAGGCTGCTTGGCTGGCCAATAGTACCAAGAGCCCCGGATTCAGTTAACAGAATGATTTTATAGCATTTCTGACACAAGAGATATTTCTCCTTCCCCCTCCTTCTCTTCTTCTAGAATTGACGCCTTGCAAATGTTTTTCACTCTCTTTGTCCCTGAATTGTTTATATTTTAGAAATAGGGAACAGAGCAAAACATACAACTCTGTACGCTAAGCTTTGACCTTGCTGCTAGTACAGGAAGACTCTACTAGTTCTGTTTAGCTCAGCACATAGCATTCTCTGTAATTCATCAGAGCAGGCACACAGTTGAAGGATTTCTTCAAACATTTCTATAAGCATGCCCAGGGTCCTGAGGCTATCCGGGTGCCCCCTCCACAGTCCACTTCACCTCCAGGAAACAGGGACTGTTGCTAATTCAGTAATTCGTTTGCAAAGGGCCAAGCCCTGCAAGATGCTCTCTGAAGTCATAGCAAGTGAGAGGAGGGATCCTTCTCCTCATTACTGGGAAAATTAAGATTCTCCCATCAGAGAATCTTAAGAGTTGGAAGAGACCCCAAAGGCCATCCATTCCAAGCCCCTGCCATGCAGGAACCCACATCAGAGCACGCCCAGCAAATGGCCATCCAGCCTCTGCTTAAAAACCTCCAAAGAAGGAGACTACCACACTCCAAGTGAGCAGATTCCACTGCCGGACAGCTCCGACTGTCAGTATGTTCTTCCTGAGATTCAGGTGGAATCTCTTTTCCTGTAGTTTGAATCCGTTGCTCCTTGTCCTAGTCTCTGGAGCAGCGGAAAACAAGCCCGCTCCCTCCCTGACAGGACATCTCTTCAGATATTTAAACATGACTATCATGTCTCCTCTTAACCTTCTCTTCTGCAGACTAAAGTTCCCCAGCTCCCTCAGCCGCTCTTCAGAGGGCTTTGTGGCTTCCAGGCCCTCCTCTGGACACGCTCCAGCTTTTCCATACACTTCTTGAATCAAGGTGCCCAGAACTGGACACAGGATTCCAGATGAGGCCTGACCAGAGCAGAATAGAAAAGGGCAGGGTTGGAGAAACTTGCAAATAATCAAATCCGTGAAAGTCACACCCGCAAATGTGGAGGTCCAGCTGTAATTGTGCAGCATGGAGGAGCCCAATCTCTTTTATGGAGTTACTGGCTGTGATGGGATGGGAGTTCATATCACTGGTCCAAACCCCCAATTAAAGTAGATTTATGAAGTGTCCGCTTTAACTGGAAATAGGGATTGGGGTTCAGCCTCTGTTAATATCACTGTTAATATCTTAATGTAATGCAGTGCTAGAGTAGATCATATATTTGCAGTTCTCGGCTGCATCAATAGGAGTATGGTGTTTAGATCGAGGGAGGTACTGGTACCACTCTGCTTTGGTTAGACCTCATCTTGAATACTGTGTCCAGTTCTGGGCACCCCAATTCAAGAAGGACGTGGTCAAGCTGGAGGAAGTCCAAAGAAGGGCGACCAAAATGGTGAGAGGCCTGGAAGACATGCCCTTTGAGGATAGACTTAGAGAGCTGGGGATGTTTAGTCTGCAGAAGAGAAGGTGAAGAGGGGACATGATAGCTATGTTTAAATATTTGAAGGGATGCCATGTAGAGGAAGGAGAGGGCTTGTTTTCTGCTGCTCCAGAGACCAGGACAAGGAGCAACGGATTCAAGCTGCAGGAAAGGAGATTCCACCTGAGCCTCAGGAAGAACTTCCTGACAGTCAGGTCTGTCCGGCAGTGGAATATGCTGCCTCGGAGTGTGGTGGAGTCTCCTTCCTTGGAGGTTTTTAAGCAGAGGCTGGAGGGCCATCTGTCGGGAGTGCTTTGAGGGTGTTCCTGCATAGCAGGGGGTTGGACTGGATGGCCCGTGTGGTCTCTTCCAACTCTACATTTCTGTGATTCTATGATTCTATGTATCTTTGCTTAACCAAGGAACAGTAATCTAACAGGACGGCGTAGAGTCCTACAGACTCACTGGATTGTTGTTGTGTGTCGTCAAGTCATTTCTTTATGGCAAACCCTAAAGCGAACCTATCACAAGGTTTTCTGACTCACTGGATCTTCTCTTCCAAGGTCTCCCCAATCTGCCTCAGTTTTCCTGTTCCACAGCATGGAAAAGCATAATCATTTTCATTGGTTTAATGGTTATTTCCTTTCGTCTTGTGCTTTTTCTCCAGGTGACACCGAGTTGCCACGATGCAGATTTTTGTGAAGACCCTGACGGGGAAGACCATCACCCTGGAGGTGGAGCCCAGTGACACAATCGAGAATGTCAAGGCCAAAATCCAGGACAAAGAAGGTGAGTGGGCAGCTCCCAAACAGGGCTTTCTTTGTACGTATCAACAAATAAGGTGAAAACCAGACAGTGGTTCTTTCAAAGTGCTGCCACTGCTACAAAAAAGTGTTCCTGTTAAGTGCTGTCGTGTTGACTTTTGACTTACGTCGACCCTGTGTTATCTACAGCCCTGCTTAGATCTTGCAAACTGTTAGAAACGCCACCAATTAGGCTGCCCTGCCCTGCCCTGCCGGTTAGCCTACTAAGCCGCTGTGTTGCCGTGTTGGCTTGATTGTTTTGCTGTTTGGATATTGGAAGGGGCGTGCAGGCCAGAGCCTGGGAACGAAGGTCTTTTTGGAGAGCTATATACAGCCTGGTGTTGTGTGGGAAACTGCGGTGGTGAATTCCAGCCTGTGACATTAATTTGTGCTTCCAAAACTATTGTGGAACTCAACCTGTTGCTATCCACAGTTGAACTCCAGCTCCCAAGCCAGTAAAACGTGGGCTGGACAGGGCTGCTGTTAGGTGGATTTGTAATTGGCTGACTGGCTGAACCCAAAGGGTGCTCACCCGTGGCTTCTCTTCATCCTAGAGTAGTGGGTCTCAACCTGTGGGTCCCCAGATGTTGTGGACTTCAGCTCCCAGAAGCCCCAGCCACTATGGTCAATGCTCAGGGCTTCTGGGAGCTGAAGTCTAGAACATCTGGGGACCCACAGGTTGAGAACCACCGTTCTAAAGAGAAGTGACTGATGGGGTGCCACGAGGTTCTCTCCTGGGCCCAGGATTATTCAACATCTTCATCAGTGACTTGGATAAAGGAATGGAGGGCATGCTGATCAAATTTGCAAATGACACCAAATTGGGAGGGTTGCTAATACCCCAGAGGACAGGATCAGATTTCAAAATGACCTTGACAGATTGGAGAGCTGGGCCAAAGCTAACAAAACGAATTTCAACAGAGAGAAATGCAAGGTCCTGCACGATGAATAGGAGTCTGGTGTCTAGATCAAGCGAGATAATGGTATCACTCTGTTCTGCATTGGTTAGGCCTCATTTGGAATCCTGTGTCCAGTTCTGGGAACCCCAATTCAAGAAGGATATGGACAAGCTGGAACGTGGGTGAGCTGGGGATGTTTAGTCTGCAGAATAGAAGGTGAAGAGGGGCCATGATAGCCATGTTTAAATCTTTGAAGGGATGTCATGTCGAGGAGGGAGTGGGCTTGCTTTCCACTGCTCCAGAGACGAGGACCAGGAGCAGTGGATTCAAGCTGCAGGAAAGGAGATTCCACTTAAACCTCGGGAAGAACTTCCTGACAGTCGGAGCTGTCCGGCAGTAGAATGTGCTGCCTCAGCGTAGTGTAGTGGAGTCTCCTTTGGAGGTTTTTAAGCAGAGGCTGGATGGCCATCTCAAGGGGAGTACGTTGATGGACGTTCCTGCGTGGCAGAAGGGGCTTGGACTGGGCAGGGCCCCTGCGGATGAGTTCTGTGGAGTGTGGGTTATCCAATACGGGACAGTTGGATCAATTTTCCCTCGTGGTGTAGGGTTTAATATCTGCTTGGCGAGTTCAGCCATCATGAAAACTCATCACTAATTGCTGTGCAATATGTCTGCTTTTCCAGGGATCCCTCCCGACCAGCAGCGTCTGATCTTTGCAGGCAAGCAGCTGGAGGATGGGCGCACGCTCTCGGACTACAACATCCAGAAAGGTACGGTTCTGCCATGGGACGGTCCTTCTCGGCCTACACTGCTGGGGCGACAGACGCATCGTGTCTAAAAGTCACGTCAGGCTTTCTGTAGAGCTACTCAGAATGGTGGTCCGTGGACCCGGGCCAGTCCACGAGCTATCGGCTGCTGGCCTGCAGCAAGTTCCAGGAAAGAAAGAAACAGTTGTAGGTGACGGACACGAATATGGTGCTCGTCCTTGGTGCATTGGGGGGAAAGCTCCTAGCGGTCCACCCTGCATCGGGTAGCTTTAAAAAGCACTGCAGTACAGAAGCGTTGCTTGAGAAGAAAGTAATAGATTTCTGTTACCTCTCTTAGTAGCAGAAAGAATGACAGTAAGCCCTCCACATTTGCGGGTTTCACTTCTGCAGATTTGACTATTCGCAGATTATTGGCTGTCCCCTCCACTGCCACCACATGCTGTTTTAAATAGGGCCCGCAAGCCTCGTGAGGCTGAGAAACTGCAAACGAGGCTAGTAAATGCCTCTTAAAAAATGATGTGGAGCAGCAGTGGGCGGTGCCGTAAACCCCTCGATCCCCCCATATCTGCTTGGGAAGGAACCCTCATGCCCCAAAGGATTCCACAGTGGGTTCGGATCGTAGAATCCTAGAGTTGGAAGAGACCCCCCCGGGGCTATCCAGTCCAACCCCCTGTATGCAGGAACACCCATCAAAGCATTCCCGACAGATGGCCATCCAGCCTCTGCTTAAAAACCTCCAAAGAAGGAGACTCCACCACACTCCATGGAGGCCACAGCAGATTCCACTGCCGGACAGCTCTGACCATCAGGAAGTTCTTCCCGAGGTTCAGGTGGAATCTCCTTTCCTGCAGCTTGAATCCATTGCTGCTTGTCCTAGTCTCTGGAGCAGCAGAAAACAGGCTTGCTCCATCTTCCATATGACATCCCTTCAAATATTTAAACATGGCTGTCATGTCCCTTCTTAACTTTCTTTTTGTCAGGCTAAACATCCCCAGCTCCCACAGTCGCTCCTCACAGGGCTTTTTGGCTTCTAGACCATCTACCATTTTGGTCACCCTCCTCTGGACACACTCCAGCTTGTCGATACCCTTCTCTGCCCAGAACTGGACACAGGATTCCAAATGAGGCCTGAGCAATGCAGAATAGAGTGGTACCATTACCATCCTTGCTCTAGACACCCTACTCCTGTTGATGCAACCAAGAATCACGTTGGCTTTCTTGGCTGCCGCATCGCACTGCGGATATGGTGAATATGGTGATCATACTTTTTGTGTAATAAATACGGTTTCGGAGGACCTAAAGCTATTGACGGTTTTTCCACTTTCAGGGGGGTTCTGTGCCCCTAACACTAGGGACTGTGGAGGGAAGACTGTATAGAATTGTAGAGTGGGACGAGGCCTCACAGGCAATTGAAGCGAGACCCCTCTCAGTGCAGGGTCTCCACCCTAGAACATCTTCGGCAGGGAGCAATCTGGCATCGTTTGGAAGATGTCCGGAGAAAGACCCCCCACCTCTTTTAGGCCGTTCCCCAGCCATTCTTCTGATGCCTGCCCAATATTTACCCTCCCATAGTTCAAAATCATCAGCCCTCATCCAATGTTCCGGGGCACCAGAGAACAAACCTGTCCCCTCATCTCTGGGACGGCCCCTGAGATATTTAAAAGGTGCAGTCCTGTCGCCCCTCAGAATCGTAGAGCTGGAAGGGGGTTGGTCAGCGTGGTCGCCTTATGCCTCCTCTGTCATCCATCTTCCCTGGGGGGCATCGGGAGAGGGTTTGGGGTGCCGAGAAATCGAGCTGCAACACCACCTTAGGTGTAAGAGGACGACCAGAGGTGGGTTTTTGAAAGACTGCAAGGGCTGATTGGAGGGAAAGTTCTTCTGAAAAGAAGCGCCTGAGGTTGGAGAAATTCTCAAATAATCAAATTTGTGAATGTTAATCCCACAAATATAGCAGGCTGACTCATGAGGGAATCCTGCTGGTGAGAACCCTTGCAGAGACCTAACTTTTGCAAATTTGGCTGCTTGTAGTCTCCTGTCTGGCAGGGTTTTTTAAGAACACCCAACCCCTGCTTGCTGTTCACCCAGCTTTCTCCTTCCTTCCTTTCCTTCCTTCCTTCCTTCCTTCCTTCCTTCCTTCCTTCCTTCCTTCCTTTCTCCCCCATGTAAAGAGTCCACCCTCCACCTGGTGCTGCGTCTCCGTGGAGGAATCATCGAGCCGTCCCTCCGCCAGCTCGCCCAGAAGTACAACTGTGACAAGATGATTTGCCGCAAGTATGTCTCACGGTGGGGTTGTGGGGGTGGTGGACATAAAGTGCAGGACCTTTGGAAACCATGATTGTTGCCCTGTAATTCTGGATTAGAGACTGTTATAACCTCAAGGGCCATCTAGTTCGACCCTCTGCCATGCAGGGATCCACAGAAAGATACCTATCCAACCTCTCTTTGAAAACCTCCAAAGCCCGTTCCACTCTTAAAAAAACGCTTATGGCTAAGAAATCTTCCTAAAGTTTAGATGGAATCTCTTTTCCTGCAGTTTGAAGCCATTGCTCCGTGTCCTAGTCTCTGGAGCAGCAGAAGGCAGGCTTGCTCCATCCTCCATGTGACATCCCTTCAAATATTTAAACATGGCTATCATGTTGCCTCTTAACCTTCTCTCCTCCAGCCTAAACATACCAGCTTCCTAATTCTCGTCCCATATGGCACGGTATCTAGGTCTTCTACCATTTTGGTCGCCCTCCTCTGGACATGTTCCGGCTTGTCCATACCCTTCTTGAACTGTGAGGCCCAGAATGGGACACAGTATTATTCCAGGTGGGCTGTGGCCAAAGCAGAATAGAGTGGGACCATCACTTCTCTTGACTTAGACACTATACTTCTATAGACGTAGCCCAGAAATTGCACTGGCCTTTTTAGCTGGTGCAGCACGCTACTGGCTCATGTTTAGCTTCTGGTCTACGAAAACTCCTAGATCTCCTTCACATGTACAGTAGTCAAGTCGGCTGTCACTCATCTTTTGTCTGTGCGTTACATTTTTTTCCTGCCCAAATGTATACCTTGTGGTTTTCCCTGTTGAAATTCATTTTGTTAATTTTGGCCCCCCAAATGTCACGTATTCCATCTAGCCTGTGTTTTCAGTCAGATCATCCCAAACATGCCTTCCAAATTTGGTGGCAATCCACCCAGTTCTTTTCATCTCATACAGACAGGACACAAATATCATTTTATTTACCCAGATGAGGCAGTGGTTTTCTTAGCAGCACCCACAGCTCTGGTAAGGTGCTGTATGGGGTCCTTGGTTGAAGTGCTTGGAATAAAAGGTACTTCTTCTCCCATGATATGTTGCAGTCGCTGGACTGGTTATTTCATTCATTTGTTTCTAATTGTTCTTATGAATTCTGGCTGTGCATAGTAGGACACCTGAAGTGAACGAAGAGCGAGAAATACTGCATAAATGTTCCAAATACACTTAAAAAATGGCATCTAAAATCAAGTCAGGTGGGACTGACTGCTGGAAGGATGGAACTGGCCCAATCTTTTGGACAGTCAAGACCTGGCGCCATGTTGTGTGTTTGCTCTGGAGGATTCATTGCGGCATTTCTGGACAACTTGCTGTCCTGGTTTCCCCCGCCCCGTGGCGGCCGTGCCGGAAAGCCTGAGCGCTAGCCTTTCCGGAATCTCTTGGGGCCAATGAGGGCGAGGGAATCTCACCTGTCCGCGTCTTCCCCTTCCAGGTGCTACGCCCGCCTCCACCCCCGTGCCGTGAACTGTCGCAAGAAGAAGTGCGGCCACACCAACAACCTGCGTCCAAAGAAGAAGATCAAGTAAACCACACGGCGGGCTCTCCGGCCATTTTCCCCGCCTTGTCCGGCCTTGGCGCTGTGACAGTGCGTCGCTGTCTCCCAGGGGTGCCACTTTTACCCCCCTACCTGCTGAAATAAAACTCACCAGTTGCACCAAGCGGACCAGTTTGCCTCTTAATTTGTGCGCGCGTTGTAGTTGCGTACCGTACAAAGGAGCTCAGAGCTCGGTGGCCTTGTTCTCAAACAGTTGCGGCTGCGTAAATCACTTTTATCGTCCGCAGTGGCCTTCCGCTATCTTGAAGGGCGTTAATGGACTCCCGGTTTGGAAAGTTAGCCTTCTTTGGGCTAGCAAAGGTTATGATATCAGTTGCGGGCTTCCCCCTCAGACTTACACCCCCCTAAAAAAGTTGGTGGTCCTTTTGCAGCGTATAGACAACGTTGAGTCTAGGGGTGAAATAGTTCGCTAAACTGCGCCTTGGAAGAAACAATGAGTAATTTTTTAAAACCATTTTCTTGTTGCAAAAAAAAAAAAATTCTGAAAGCACACAATGTTCGTGAGGGCTGTTCACGTCTGGGACTTATTTTGTGCAAAATTTCCCATTGCAGAGGAAATAGCATTTTCCGTGCAGGAAATAAAATCAACCATATGAGAATTTCACGCGAATAAGGTATTTGCTGGCATGTAAGATGCACCCATGTATAAGACACACCCCATTTATACACTGGCAAATACCGTTTCTTGACGTATAAGACACGCTGGCATATAAGATGCGCCCCATTTTCAATTTTTGGGGAACAAAAGTGAGCCTTACATATCCCCAATTACACATTTTCTGCCCAGGCTGTAGCATCTTCTGTTCAGGGAATAATATTTCTGCGGAAATATTTCCTGCACAGAACATGCTATTTGGTGCACAGGACAACCAGGTGCAAATTTCATGCAGAAAAGTCAACAAATGGCAAAGATTCTCTTGTCAGGGTTTCTTGGTGCTTGTTTTTCAGCCATTTTCTGAGCGTTTTCCAATATTCTTTCCATCCCTGGTTCAGTCTCATTTCTCTTGTGCTATCCTTGAGTCTCCCCAGCTGAGACTCAACAAGAATCGTGGAGTCCGAAGAGGCCCCAGGGGCCATCGAGCCCAACCCCCTTCTGTTGAATCTATACAACTCTTAACAGGCGACCAGTTCTAAATTCAGATTTTGTATGTACATTCATCTCCAGATTCATGGGTTTGACTTTTGCAAATTTGGTTATTCGTGGATTATTTGCCATAACGTTTGCTGCTGCCCTGTGCCATTTTCAATAGAGATTTACAAGTCTCACCCCACATTTGCAATCTCAGCAAGCCTTGCGAGACAGACTGCGAACGTAAGGTGTGGCTTGTAAATCCTGGCACCCAAAATGGTATAAGGCCTGGAAACCATGAAGCCCTGTGAAGAGGGGCTTGGGGAGCTTCCCCAGAAGGTTAAGAGGTGACGTGGTAGCCATGTTTAAATATTTGAAGGGATGTCAGGTTGAAGATGGAGCAAGCTTGCTTTCTGCTGCTCCAGAGAGTATGACATGGCGCAGTGAATTCAAACCTTAAGGAAAGAGATTCCACCTCAACATTAGGAAGAAACTCCTGATGGTAAGAGCCTTTGGACGACGGAATATGCTGCCTGGGAGTGTGGTGGAATCTCCCTTTTGGAAGTTTTTAAGCAGAGGCTCGATAGGAATGCGTTGATGGCACCTCCCTGCCTGGCAGAATGGGGCTGGACTGGAGGGCCCCGGGGATTCTCTTCCAATTCTATGAAAATGTACATGTCTTGAGGTTCTAGATCTTGTGGGACTGCAGCTCCCAGCACCCTTCACTATGGCCTTTCTTAGCCAAGGCTGATGGGAACTGCAGTCCAGCAAAAATCCCTGTTCTATCCCTGTGTCTTGCAATGAGCCCCGTGGCCTGCAGAGGGCAGCAGAGAGACCATGGCGTGGTCCCCAGGAAGTCTATAGGCTCCTCCCCTGTAATGGTGGGAGAACATAGACTTTTCCAAATAAGGTAGAGTGAACCTTCCGTCCTATGGTGGTCTCTCTCAAGAGCTCTTTTTCATCTTGCTCCCTTTTCAATGGGGAAATCGAAGGTATGAGGATCGATGCGTTAGGGGGCCGCCCAGCCCCTTCTCACCAAAGGCAGAAACATCTCTATCTCTTTGCTTTTTTGGAAGAGTGAATGAATTTTGTGTGAAATAAGGCAAACTGTTCCTGCAACGTGCAGGCTGCAGTGTCACAGCTTGCCATCCTAGTTCCCCTCAGATCCTGAATGCAACGCGTGGAAATTACGGGATGCCCCCCTTTCCAGATTTTTTTAATTCAGTGATTTCTCCAGAGGAGCCAGGAGGCGGCGTGGCTAGAGCCTGAGGCGGATCACTCTTCACTTTGGTGTCTCTGTGGGGCGACGGAGGCTTTGCACGGATCCTCCGGCTGCAATGGTAAGTCTTTGCAAAAGGGTGGTGGGATTGGGGCCCTTCGTCTTGCAAGGGGAGGGTTGCAGGGCACAGGCGGCAAAAGGGAGAGGGAAAGAAAAAGAAAGGCGAGGAAAAACTCTGCATTTAAAGAAAACTGTAAATTGGAATTAGGTTGCCGTCTGTGAATTCATGCAGGCACGCGTACGTGTGAATGCGTCTGTTTGCAAGGCGAGACCATCCCTTCCAACGGGCTCGATCTGGCAGGGACTCTCCGATTAATCCTCCTGCTTTTCCAGCTGCTTTTAAAATGGCCCGGTTTCTCCTTTTCCACCTTCTCCCTTTGCGCTCAGCTTACTTTCACTGCTGCCAACGGAGGTCAAAGTGGGAAAGTAGTAGGGGGAAAAAAAGTGGGATGAATGCATTGCAACTGTCCTTATCTGAGCTGACTGGGAAGGGCAAGATTTTGCCCCCTCTCTCTCTCTCTCCCCACTGCAGAGAGCTGGAGTCCATGGTCCATGAAGCCCCTTCCAGCTTTACAAATGTGCCTTCGTGTTGTTGTTGTTGTGTGCCTTTCTGACTTATGGCAACCCTAAGGTGAACCTACAGGGGTGGGGGGTTTCTGGGGGCTGAGTGTGTGTGACGCACCCAAGCTCCCCCGGTGGGTTTCCAGGGCTGAGCGGGGATTTGAACTCAGGCCTCCAAGGTTGTAATCCACTGCTTAGACTGCTACACCACCCTGGCTCTTACTTACCTGTTGCAATCTGCTCTCCACATTTGCAGGTATGGCTTTCGTGGATTTGGTTATTCGCAATTTTCTCCCACTCCTGCTCCTCCGCTCTTTGGCGCTTCTCTCCCAGGGAGCCTTGCTTTTACGATCAGGCCTTTAAAAACCCATCTCTGGTCCTCCTCTTTCTCCGCCAGCCACTGCCTGGCCGGTTAAGGATGGATGGCAACCTGATTTTTCTCCGCACCGCAAACCCTCTGTCCCTCTCCTTTCCCTGACCTGGTTTGGACTCCGGGTGCCCGCTCTCCCCGCCGTGCCTTGGCCCCCTTGCCCTAGACACTCATTGTGATATTTGCAATTTTTTTCCACTTTGGCAGGGGGTCCTGGGCCCCCAAACCCTTGCAAATGTGGAGGGCCGACTGTATCACAGCTACACTTTATGTTTGGATACCAGTTTGTGTATGCAATTCCAGCAGTGGCCGAGAGGGGGCAGCCTTGTAGTGGGTATTTCATATAGAAATAATTTAATTGTGGGGTTGCCTATGTGTGTCTCCTTGGAAGTAGGTCTGCGTAGTGCCCTGGTGTCCATCCCAAGCCTCCTATCCTAAGATTAGCAGCCTTTCCCGTTGCCATAATGCGTATCTGCTTGGGCGTCAGGCCCTGGCGTTCTGTTGAGTAAGGACTTGTGAGTCCAAATGGAGTCCAGATCTACAACCTAGCCGTACAATTCTGCACAAGTTTACTCAAAAGTCCGTTCAGAGGGGCATATTCCTAAGTAAAAAGGAACAGCGCTGCAGTTTTTGCTTGAACAGACCTTTTGAGTGAACAAAGCCTGCTGGTCCGTAATTAAAATCCCAAAGATTGTGATGGTAAGGGCTACCTGTATTTGTTGTCGTTATTGTTGTGTGCCTTGAAGTTGCTCCTGACTTACGGGGACCCTAAGGCAAGCCTATCATCGGGTTTTTCTTGGGCCGAGAGTGTGTGACCCGGTGGGTTTCCATGCAAGGAATCGAACCCTGGTCTCTGGGGGTCACAGTTCAACATACAGTCACGCTGCTTTGGCCCATGTGGGATTTCTAGTCCGCCCTTAAGCCTGTACCCCAAGGCATCTTCCGGCTATGTTAAAATTACAATCCGGCAAAGTGTTTGGTCGAGCCTCGAGCTGCGGGGGCAGTCCGCCTTAAAATCTAAATATTCTGCACACAAACGGCACGGCTCGGAAAGTAGGCTGCTTGGCTAGACGGCCATTTAAGACGATTCCTATCCGTTACGATAGCCAAACGGAGCTCCCGGGTCTATCGCAGATTTTATAGTGCCGGGAGAACAAATAGGGGAGGACCGTTCTCTTCATGCATTCTGCCATGTGGGAATATGCCATCAAAGCACTCCCGACAGGTGGCTACCCATCTCCTGCTTTAAAAGCTCCCCGAAAGGAGACTCCCACACACTCCCAGGCAGTGCAATTCCATCGTCGAGCTGCCCTTACCACCAGGAAGTTCTTCCTAATGTTTAGGTGGAATCTCATTTCCTCTGGTTTGGATCCGTTGCTCCGTGCCCTGGTCTCTAGAGCAGCAAAAAATAGGCTTGTTCCATCCTCGATACAGCATCCCTTCAGATCTTTAAACTTAGCTATCGCGTCATCTCTTAACCGTCTCTCCTGCCGACTAAACATCCCCAACTGCCTGAGATGCTCCTCGTGGGGCCTCATGGCTTCCAGACCCTCCACCATTTTGGTCGCCCTCGAAGTGCTCCAACCACTGCTCAGCATTGCCTCCCAATACACAGCAGAAGGCAGAAACAGCAAATAGGGGCCAAGGAACGCAGAAGGGCTCTGCCTTCCCAAAACGGAATACAAGGGGACTTTCTCTGGATAGGACGATGTTGTCGAATCACCTATTAGTTGTTCAGTAACTAATTACTTAATTAGTTATATATCTCCACCTTTCCTCCACTGAGCAGAAGGTGGAGTACGTGGCTGTCCTCCCCTTCCCCAACTTTATCCTCACAACAGCCCTGTGAGGTAGGCCAAGATGAGAGAAAGGCAGGCCCAAGATATTTCTGGTTGAGTTTGAACAGCTCAGTCCAAGGCCAAAACTCTCCACTGGCCATCATTAATCTCAGAAAAGTTCCTTTTTCTGGCCACGGTTTCCACACTCCCTCGACCAGCATGGACACTTAGCGTGCCAGCTGCTCTCACTACCCTAATTACACACACAGGCCATTTCCGCACTAGCCTGTTATAGTGCTATTATTCCACTTTCAACATCCTATGGATCCTGGGGTTCGCAATTTAGGATTCCATAGGATGTTGAAAGTGGAATAATAGCACTATAACACTCTAGTGCGGAAGTGACCACATTCACATGGCTAGCTGTATTTACCCTTCATTGGTTTTCCTGGAAAAAGGGATTAAATCCATTCCATGGAGGACGGAAAGGCCGTCAGTTATGGCTTGACCAAGTCGGGAAAGTTGAGCCTCCACTTCCAAGAACAACCTACCTGATTGTATTGTTTCATAGGTTTTTAGCTTATTTAAACTATCTTACTGTTTTCACCCAGTTTAAACCTGCTTTAAGGCCATTGTATGCTGTCCTGAGAGAGAGCGCAGGGGGTATAAATATTTAAATAAATAAAAAATATTTGTAGACAAACAAACCACGGGAAAACGCAACCGTCTTTGTGCCTCACCGTCTTGGAAACAAGACACCACGCGTTACATTTTTGGGGATCTGGTTCCATCCTTATTAATGTTTATTTCTCCTCACGTTCCGGGAACGGAAAGCAGTTCCTGCAAACTCGACTGCTCGTTGCTCTAGTAAAGTCTTTGTTCTACCCGCTCACCCCCTGAAATCACACACAACAAAACTCACAATTTTGGAAACGTTCCCTGGAAGTCGCTCAGCCCGTCAGAGCGGGACTGAGGGGCCAGGCTTGTTTTGTCGCTGCGAGACTTGCGTGCGATGGTGTGTTTGTGTAAAAATTTCTGGGGTGGGTTTCAGGTCCTCTCCCCGCACCCCCGGCGGTTGCCAATTCCGCAGCCCGCCTCGCAGACGCGCGCGCGAGCCCCCGGCGCTGGGCTTGGAAAGGGGAGCATCCGGTTTGGCTTGCGCCCGCTGGCCTGGGTGCTTTGCCAAAACCCCATTTCTCTCACACTCCATAAGAAGTTTCCACCGTGGGGGGCTTTGGCTCACAGTCCCCCCACCCCTGGCAGCGCCGTGGCGTGCCAGCCGTAGCCCACTTTTTGCGACCCGCACACGGGCGGAACAGCTGTGTCTTTTAATGCAACACCTTGGCGGAGACGCCAGCCCTCCCCGTCTCGAAAGCCGCAGACTGGTTTTGTGCCGGAGCGAAACAGCCGCCTTGGCACGAAACCGCAGACTGGCTTTGGTGCCAAAGCGAAGCGGCCACCTCGGCGCCCGAGGCTCCGTCTTCCCGGCCTCTCTCTGTGCCTCCGTGCGAAGCGCGGCCTTCCCTCCATCTCGGCGCGGTGACCCCCTGACCTTCCAACAGACGGGGCCTTTTCCAAAACGCTTCCCCGCCCCAGAAGACAATTCTGGCACACACCTCGGTTGCGCTCCAAAGCAGAAACCGAGAGGAGCCAGGGTGTGTGTGTGTGTGTGTGTGTGTGTGTGTGTGTGTGTGTGAGAACCCCCCAGCTCTAACTTTGCGCTAGACTTTTTTTCTTTTCCAAGGGCGTGGGGAGAATCGCCGGGGTGGTTTCCCAATATTTCACCCAATTAAACCTGACAATATCCATGTGGTCTCCAGGGCTGGGATCCGAAACCGCCGTCTGGAGTTTGCACGCCTGCGAGACGGGTGGGCGCTTTCGCAGCAACGCCAGAACCCGCACATGATGTGTGCGCATGGGCCACCTCTGGACCTATGGGCTACCCGAAGAGTTTCCTTTTAAAACGCAGTCAGTCCTCCACATTTGCTAGGGTTAGGGAGGGCAGGACTTCTGCAAAGGTGGAAAAAATCACAAATATCAAAATGTGGGTGTGTAGGAAGGGGGCTGAGGCATGGAGAGTGGGCAAACTGGGGCAGGGAAGGGGGACGATGGCCTGATATTTCCCCTCTCTTGCCCATCTCCTTCCTTGGGTGTGTGGTGGGGGATCCAGAGAGGGTTTGTGGGTGCTGAGAAATTGGGGTGCGACTATGCTGCCTGGGAGTGTGGTGGAGTCTCCTCCCCCTTTGGAGCTTTTTAAGCTGCTTTGAGCGTGTCTTCCTTCGTGGTAGAATGGGGTTGGACTGGATGACCCTTGGGGGTCTCTTCCAACTCAACGATTCCACAGCTCTCCGAGTCTCTACCTGACCTACCTTGCAAGGTTGTTGTTAGGAGGATAAAGCAGGGAAGAGGCAATCCTGGCCTCATTGGAGGAGGAAGAAAAGAATAAATGTAATTCATCAATGAATATAACTCTTGGCTCTGTATGTTTCTACTGCTTTCTAATTTGGACCTTATCTTTCCCCAACAAAAAGCATCGCGTAACTATAGTCCAAACATTTGGGGCCTATTTGCGTTGTGCAGTGTGATTGTGCTTTAACCACCGTGGCAACGTCCTGTGGGATCCTGGGATTTGCAGTTTAGGGAGAGGCATGTGGAATGGTCAGCCAGAGAGCGTTTGGCGTTCTCCGCCAGAGACCTCCAGCAAACTACAAATCCCAGGTTTCCATAGGACGCAGCCACGGTGGTTAGAAGCATTGCTGTTCTGTGCATTCAAGTTGTTGTGGACTTGAGAGGACCCTAAGGCAACCCTATCACAGGATTTTCTGGGGGCTGAGAGGGTGTGACTCACCCAAGCTCACCCAGTGGATTTCCGGGGGAATCAGACCTTGCTCTCCGAGGCTGTGGTTCAGCTCTCAAACCACACACTGGCTCAGTTAGAACCGAAGAATCATAAAATCGTAGTCCAACCCCTGCTACGGCTCATAACCAAAGCATCCTTGAATGATGTCTGTTTAAAACCTCCAAAGGAATCCATGTTCCACTCTTGAATAGCTCTTACATTCCAGCAGTTCTTCCCAATGTTTAGGTAGAATTCCTTTTCTCATCATTAACACCCATTGCTCCATGTCCTAGTCCCTGGAGCAGCTTGAAACAAGCTTGCCCCATCCTCGACGTGACATTTGTGTAGAATCATGGCGCTATATTTGTGCCGTCTTTAGTTGCTCACTTTTATTAACCCTGGGCCAATTTTCTTTCCTTTCTTTCCAGTTGAGAGAGGACACGCAGGCCCTGGTGCGCCATTTCTACGCCTTGCAGAGCGAACGCGTGGAAGCTTACCACCTTTTTGAAGAGTGAGTTTTGATGGGTTGGTTTGTGCTTTAATCTGGGCCGACAACCCGTCTCCTGTTTGCTTACCGGTGGTGGGAAGGGACCATAGCTTGCATGAGGGCCACTGACTTTTCACAGAACCATAGAAACATAGAGTTGGAAGAGACCACAGTGGTCATCCAATCCAACCCCATCAAACGTGTCCAGAGAAGGGCGAACAAAATGGTGGAGGGTCTGGAAGCCATGATGCCCTATGAGGAGAGGCTTAGGGAGCTGGGGATGTTTAGTCTGCAGAAGAGAAGGTGAAGAGGGGACATGGGAGCCAGGTTTAAATATTGGAAGGGATGTCATGTTGAAGACGGAGCAAGCCTGTTTTCTGCCGCTCTGGAAACTAGGACACGGAGCAATGGATTCACACTTTAAGAAAAGAGATTTCACTTGCGCATCAGGGAGAACTTCCTGACGGCAAGAGCTGTTCCACAGCGGAATCTGCTGCCTGAGAGTGTGGTGGAGTCCCCTCCTTCTTTGGAGGTTTTTAAGCAGAGTCCGGATGGCCATTTGCTGGGGGCGTTTTGAGTGTTTGTTCCTGCATGGCGGAATGGGGCTGGACTAGATGGCCCTTGGGGGTATCTTCCAAATCTGTGTTTCTGTGATAGAGTTGGAAGAGACCACGATGGCCATCAAGTCCAACCCCCTGCCATGCCGGAACACACACTCCACACCCAGCAAATGGCCATCCAGTCCCTGTTTAAAAACCTCCAAAGGAGACTCCACCACACTCCAAGGCGGCAGATTCCACGGCTCTCCCCGTCAGGAAGTTACGTCTTGGTGATCCGTGGCAACCAAAGATATTTAAAGGGGGGGTGTCTGTGGTTAAGAACTGCTGGTCTGAGTTTCATAACTTTCCAAATCCGTAGCCAGGTTGCAGAAATGCAATAAAACCCTGGCAAAGTTGTGTGCCGGGCCCGAGTGCGAATGCTGTGAAAGTACTCAGTGCTGTCTCCTGCACACGTTAGCGAATCCCAGCCTGAGTGTGCTCCTAATGAAGAACAGCGGTAAGAACCAAGGGCAAAACGCGGGTGGCGGTTCTCCCCCCCCGGCCGCGCTCTGCAGATGGTGGGACTGAGCCCGGTTGGCCGTTCCTGGCCCGGCCAGCCCACTTTCTTCCCGTTCGGCGTCCTCCAACTGGGGGAGAGGCCGCGCTGAAGGCTTTCCCCCTCCTCTGAATTTCTCTGCCCCACACAGGCCTTTTGCTCTGGGTGCCTGATGAACTCCAGATGAGAGGAGGAAGAAAAAATGGAGCACACAACTCCAGACACCTGTCTTCTATTTGTAGAGCAAACATCGTTGGGCTCTGTGTGTGTGTGTGTGTGTGTGTGTAGATGCATTTGTGGAATAATTTACTTCTGCAGATGGAGCATCAAAATGCCCGACCCCGGGCGGTCCCCCTTGACTCCAACTGAGGGGGGCCCGGGGCGCTCCAGGGGATTTTAGGTGGTGCCCCCCCTTCCCGGAATGGCTCAGTGCCTCCAGGAAAGAGGGACCGTTGCTAATTCGGTAATTCGTTTGCAAAGCGCCAAGGCCTGCAAGATGCTCTCTGAAGTCACGGCAAGTGAGAAGAGGGATTCTGCTCTTCGTTACTGGGAACATTAGACCTCTTCGTAGAATCATACAGCTGGGAGAGACCCCAGGGGCCATCTAGTCCAACCCCCTCCTGCCATCTGCCCAGCAGATGGCCACCCAGCCTCTGCTTAAAAACTTCCAAAGAAGGAGGAGAGTCCACCACACTCCCGGGCAGCCCATTCCACTGTTGAATAGCTCTTACCGTCAGGACATTCTTCCTGATGTTCAGGTAGAATCTCTTTTCCTGCAATTTGAATCCATTGCTCCATGTCCAAGTCTCTGGAGCAGCAGAAAGCAAGCTTGCTCCATCTTCAACATGACATCCCTTCAAATATTTAAACATGGCTATCACATCACCTCTTAACCTTCTGTTCATCAGGCTAAACATACCCAGCTCCCCAAGCCACTCCTTACAGGGCTTCATGCTTTCCAAACCTTTCACCATTTTGGTCACCCTCCTCTGAAGACCTTCCAGCTTGTCCATATCCTTCTTGAATTGTGGTGCCCAGAACTGACCAAAGGTCTGACCAAAGGAGAATAGAGTGGCATTATTATTTCCCTCGATCCCAATTGACGCAGCCCAGAATTGTATTGGCCTTTTTAGCTGCTGCATCACGCTGCCGGCTCATGTTCAGCTTGTGGTCCACTACGACTGACTCGCTCGGTCTAAAGATGGACTTATCAACTCATTTCCAAAGCCAAAACTTGCAGCTGTAAAATAAGGCCAAAAGCAGACAGGGATGATGGGAAAACAGAACAAGGGACAAACTTAGTAGCCCAGGAAAAAAACTACTCTTTGCTATCAAGCACGATTTCTGTGTCGACGATTCTGGATAGAATAACACAGCTCCAGCAAGGTCTCAGAAAGGCATTTCTGGATGCAATTAATCCTCATGCAGAAAAAACAATAAATATAATGTTATGGAGGGGGTGAAAACAAACAGCAAAGGAAGTCCTTGAAATGGACATAAAACTACACGGATCGGTTAAAATTTGGCATGACGCTCAGTTGAAACACGGTCTACACTGGAAGATTTGGAAAACCAAGTGAAAAGGAATAATATAAAACGGAGAGGTTTAAGTTTTAATCTAATTAAGACCCCATAAAGACCATGTTAGCAAATATCTTTACAGATGTCTTTCGGTGCCTTTAGATTTCTGCGACCCACTCGCCTCTCCAAACGGCACGCCCAAAGATTTAATAATCAGCTTTAAAAAGGAAAAAAAAATATAAATAGAGATGTTGCAATGAGCGCAGCTCAAACCAAAGGGAATCTTGCACGATTTTCTGCATTTTTTGCAACATTTAAACCTCAAATCCTGCACGAGCATAAGCCTTGCAAACTAAGAGATAAGGAAGCCCCCAAATCTTTTGGAGTAGGAAGCTGGCAACGATGAAGGAAAGAGAGAATGGATTTGTAAATAACATAAGGATTTCAGAATTATTTGTGTTATTCTAAATTTCAGAGTGTAACAGGCATAATGGTTTTAAGTTTTTTTGGGGGGGGGATTTAATAAAAATATGTATTTAAAAAAAAGCACCTTTCTGCCTGATCAGAGACGCCCTGGAGACAGATAAAATTACAAATAGGTCTTCCCCGGTAAGCTTTTAATTGTGGCTGAAGGGGAAGTTAGGACTTTTTAAAAATATGCTTCTGCATTGTATTTAAGCAAGAGACAAAGGACTGGGAGACACGGGGAGAGAAAAGGAGTAGATAATTTCTGGCTTTATGGCCACCGTACCACGGGATTTTCTGGGGCTGAGAGAGTGTGACTTGCCCAAGGTCCCCCAGTGGGTTGCCGTGGCTGAGCGGGAATCGACTTGAAGACGCACAACTGTATGGGTGGCTATGGGATGGCGTAGGAGTTTGAGCTTTGGACTGCAATCTCGGAGACGGCACAACTCTCCAGGACCTTTCTTTGCTTATCCCTAACGGTGCAGCATGGCTGCCATTCACTTCTATGGGAAAAAATTGGGGTGCGTCCCAGTTGACGGGGGTTAAGCATCCCTTCCACGTCTAGGGTGAATATCTGGTTTTCCCTCCGCTCAACAGATGCTATGCACCGGCCTCTCCCAATGTGGTGTGTCTGACTATAACTCCCATCATCCTCTCCCTAGGCTGTTGCTGCACGAACATTGCTAAATGGGAGGGGTTGTTGACTCCAGAAGAGCAGGGTTCGAATCCCTGCTCGGCCATGGAAACCCACTGGGTGGGCTTGTTAAGGTGCGCTCAGCCTCAGAAAAATGCACTGGCCAACCTTGGGCAGGTCACACTGTCTCAGACCCAGAGACAAGCAATGGGGCCAAAACCCAGTCTCAATCAGCTTGGTGAAGAAAGCCTAGGGTCGCCCCAGGTTGGCATTGGCTTGTAGGCACGTAATAAGAACAACTGACCTCATTCTCGGTTCCTCTCGAACTCATTACCCCACCCACAACAGGGGCCACCGGGCGTATCTCCGAAGTGGACCGGACTATGACTTTCCCCGATACCGCCAGCTGGTTCACGAGATCACTGTGGCCTTCAGTGGCATCTCGAAGGAGATTTTGAGGATCAAGGAGCAGCTGGAGGGGCCCCATGGACGCCCGGATCTTGCCAAGCATCTGGAACACATCCAGGAGAAAGAGAAGGAGAAGCTGGAACTGGTAAGAGACAGGAGAAAGCCTGCGACTTTCATCCTTTTGTTTACTCTTGTTTGCCTTTTTATTTTTCCTTTCCCTTCCTTGTGCATCTCCTTCTCCCCATTTTATCCGCACAACAACCCGGTGAGGTAGGATCATTGATTCCATTGCTCCGTGTCCTAGTCTCTGGAGCAACAGAAAACAAGCTTGCCCCATCTTCCACATTGCATCCAGGTACTGAAACATAACTATAAATGTCGCTTCTTAACCTTCTGTTTTCTTAGGGAGCTGGGGATGTTTAGCCTGGAGAAGAGAAGATTGAGAAGGGACGTGATAGTTATGTTTTAATATTTGAAGGGATTTCATATGGAGGATGGAGCAAGCCTGTTTCCTGCTGCTCCAGAGATCAGGACATGGAGCAATGGCTTCAAACTTCAGGAAAAGAATTTCTGTCTACATTCTCCCCCAGTGACCTCTCAGGTAAACAATCAGTGTATCCCAATATTTCTTAAACTGACTCAACTATCATTCTTTACTCAAAGAGAGTCCATTTCCGTCTCATCCAGCGGATTTATCATCATCCAATCTTCTTGAGATGGTTGGATTCTTCCACCTCTGGGCAAAGAACAGAGCCATAATCTTATAATCTTATACTGTCTGATTCTTCCAGACTTCTTCTCTGTCAGGTTGTCTTTCCATCCCAATAAGAAGGGTTAAGCTTTCAGTTGAATATTGATTTTCAAAATATTTTTTTCCCAGACCGCACAGCTTCAACTGGCCAAGCAAAATGCTCAAGACCACCCCGAAGTGGAGGCACATGCCCAAGAGGTTCGGGAGCTGAAACACAAGTAAGTGTGTGTGTGTGTGTGTGTAAATCTTAATTTTACTTATTATTTTGCCAGTTCAATTCTGGGCTGCATCCATAAGGATGAGAGAGGATTAACCAGGAACGTCCTGCCAGATTTGGACAGTTGGGAAAGGGAACTAGGAGTCTTAGTGGACCACAAGCTGAACGTGAGCCAGCAGTGTGATGTGGCAGCTAAAAAGGCCAATGCGATCCTGGAGACCAAGGTTTAATTCCCCACTCAGCCATGGAAACCCACTAGGTGGGCATGGGTGCATCACACTCTCTCAACCCCAGAAAACCCCGTAAGCCTCGGGGTTGCAATAAGTCAGAAACGACTTGACGGCATACTACAACAACAGCAAAGCAGATCCCACAAGTCTCTTAGTCTGAAAACCGACTCAGTTTGGGTGGGGTGCGAGATATATTTGAGAGGCAGCGTTGCACAGTGCTTTGAGCATTAGACTACGGCCTTGGAGACCGGGGTTCGAGTCCTGGCTCAGCCGTGGAAGCCCACGGGGTGACCTCGGGCACGGCACACAAGTCAGAAATGACTTAAGGATCACCACGACGGAGCGCGACTTAAAAGGCGCCCAGCTGGGCCAGACCACGCGAGAGGAAACGATGGGGCCTCTAGAAACCCGCTTTTAACCCCCAAGGCAGCGATATCTCCCGATAATCCCCCCCGGGCTGGATTTCCCACGATGCTCGGGGCAGAAGGGCGTTCTGGGAAGTCTTTTGGCATCATAACCTGAGCAGTAGGGAAGAACTTGGAGACGTTTGCCCCATCGCCGCGAACGCTAGATCCGTGCAACGCCGGCCGACACAAAACAGACTCCTTCGCTGTTTGGGGGATCGGAAGGGGGCACATGCCAGCGTGGGTCAAGGGTGGAGAGGCCCGCCCCCCGCATCGCTGGCGCCCCCCGGGAAAGAGGCCTCGCCAGGGGTCTTCGGAGGCCGCGCACCCCCCTTCCAGCCCCCCCGAGCGTCCGGGGCCGGTTCTTTTCCTGGCGCGCTTGGCTTCTCCCCAGCCTTGCCCCGCCGCTGGGCTTGCCTCGCGCTCGCTCTCGCTCGTAGCGTTTCATAAACAAGGGCCGGGAGGTGGGACGGAGCCGGGCGGGGGGAGTGGGGCTAATCGGCTCCAGATGCGCTTTTATTTATCGTTTTCATCCGGCTCACGCAGGCTAATTCAAACCATCGAGGCAATCAGCGAAACGCTCCAGGATTTCAAGTACGATTCCGAAGAAACCGTTTGACAGGACGTCCTGTTGGAAACCAGTGGGGGGAACGGGCTGGGAACAAGGTGGGGGTCTTGCAAGCGCGCCGGGGGGGGCGAGGACGCTTATGGGGTGGGGATGGGGGCGGAAGGGTTTGGTTCTTCCCCCGACCCAATCCGGGCTCCTTTTCCTCCTGCTCGGCTGCTGCCGCGCACAGGGGACGGATGCCGCGGTGAAGGGCCCCGACTGTCCCCAAAGAGCCAGGCGGCCCCCCAATTCCACGGGCCGACTCCGGCAAAAGATTTCTCCCCAGCCGGTCCAAACTCGGGGTGCCTAGCTTGCAGGGATGGGGAAAAATGCTCCTCTTTATGTGCATTCTGGACTAGCACGATTTCCTCCGATTAAAAAAAAGAGAGAGAGGCTCTCCATTTTTACAAGTCTTGTCCTTCGCCGCAGCAGTCACGCTAGAATTTTTCCCCCCTTAACAATCCTTCCCCTGCCCCAGATCTGTGTCGGCAGGATATATAGCAGCCGGGGGACGGGTGTGTGGAGAATCGACTTGGAATCATTCTTTATTCGACTTGGAATTACTTGATTTCAGGCCATCGCCTGCCATATATCTCCAATATATTAGTGGTAGATGGGCGCGGACACACACCGGAAGAGCTATGCGGTCGGCCCTCCCTGTGTGCAGGCTTAGCTTTTGCAGAGCTGACTATTTGCGGGTTTCTCCAATCCCTCTCCCGCCACAGCCCCCGAGTGCTTCCAGATACGCACTAGACCCCTGTGGCCAAGAATTCCTGCGTGCGTCTTTTTGTGCATGTGTGTGTGTACGTGTGCCTTCAGGTCACCCATCAACTTAATAGCGACCCCATGAATCTTGTAGGGTTTGAATCCTCAGAGATGGTTTTGCCAGCGCTTCAGCGGAAGGTGGTCTCCCATCCAAGTACCAACCAGGGCTGACCCTGCTTAGCTTCTGAGTTCAGACAAGATATAGAGCTTTTCAGGTACTTAGCTCCTGTGCTATATTGTATGTGTGCATTTCTTCAAGGCCTTGTCTACTTATGGCCACCCGATGAATTTCATAGGGTCTTCTTCGGCAAGGGATCCTCAGAGATGCGTTGGCCAGTTCCTTCCTCTGAAATAGAGTCTACGGTACCTGATATTCATTGGTGGTCTCCCATCCAAGTACTAACCGAGGCTACATATATTATATTCCATAGTATGTTGTTGTGGCAGTTGAATCAAAACGCTGTATAGCTCATCCTTCACATTTTGATATTTGCAATTTTTCCACTTTTAAGGGGTCCTGCGCCCTTAACCCTAGCAAATATGGAAGGCTGGCTGTATAGGCGCATCTCAGTTAACAAAGGAGGTCCATTTTACAAAGTCTCTTTACACCTGCCCAACCTTCCTTTTCTCCTCCTCCTCTGTCTAGCTAGGTTTTTTTTAGCTGCATCAGCATTGGGAGGATGGCAAAACAGGCTTTCCGTGCCATGTTTACGGGACTATATCTGGTGTAAGCAATGCAATAAAACTCTAACTGTAAAAGAATTGGATTCTGCTCTAGCTGCTTGTGCAGGCAAGGTAAACAGCAGCTGTCTATGGAATTGCATACTGATCATGTGTGAAAAATGGGGAGAGCAAATAAGTTTGCCTCCCCAGGTGTTGCAAGCATGTTGGGGGGGAGATAGTTCTTTGAGTTTGGCTACCAAAATGGAAATCTTGAGGATAAAGCGGAGAACTGATGCAAGGGGGGGAAAAATCATAACTTCTTGATGCTTTTTGGAGGAAACTTTTCGACTGGTCTCTCGAGGCATCAAAAATGCTTTTGTTTCCTTGTACAAATCTTACTTGGCCTGGTTGTTTCATATTATCCATGCATTCGGGTGGTTTTGAATAAAAAGATTGCTGGAACGTGTTGGAACTGCTCTCCCTTTGTGTGTGTGTGAGATGGAGGAGACTTTCCTTATTCTTTCCGTGTTATTTCTTTCTGTGGGATTAAATTTGCTGCTAAAGAAGCAATGCCGAGGAACACATCAACTTCATTAATTACTGTGTCCAGTTCTGGGCACCGTAGTTCAGGAAGGAGATGGACAAGCTGGAGTGTGTCCAGAGGAGGGCGACCAAAATGATAGAAGGCCTGGAAACCATGAAGCCCTCGGAGGAGCAGCTTAAGGAGCTGGATAGGTTTAGCCTGGAGAAGAGAAGGTTAAGATAGCCATGTTTAAATATATGAAGGGATGTCATATGGAAGACGGAGCAAGCCTGTTTTCAGCTCCTCCAGAGACTAGGACATGGAGCAATGGCTTCAAACATCAGGAAAAGAGATGCCATCTAAACATTAGGAAGAAATTCTTGATGGTAAGAGCAGTTTGACCATGGAATATGCTGCCTCCTTGGAATGTAGGGAGTCTCCTCCTTTGGAGGTTTTTAAACTGGGTAGCCAGCTGTTGGGAATGCTTTGAAGGAGCCTTCCTGCATGGCAGAATGGGACTAGACTGAATGGCCCTTGGAATCTCTTCCAGCTCTATGATTTTATTAACTTAGATATATAGTCAGCCCTCCATATTTACGGATTCTGTAGCCATGGCTTCAACCAACCACAGCTTGAAAATATCCCCCGCCATAGGATGTCATGTTGAAGGTGGAGCAAGCTTGTTCTCTGCTGTTCCAGAGACGAGGACATGGAGCAACTGCTTCAAACGACAGGAAAAGACATTAGACCAAAACGATAGGAAGACCTTCCTGATGGCAAGAGCCATTCGACAGTGGAATACACTGCCTGGGAGTGTGGTGGAGTCTCCTTCTTTGGAGATTTTTAAAGAGAGGCTGGTGGGTCATTTGCTGGGAATGCTTTGAGTGTGTGTTCCCGCATGGCGGGCTCAGTGACCATTGTAGTTTCTTCTAACGCTACGATTCTATAATCGCGCAAATCCCACGCTGAATTCCAGCCAACTTTTTAAAACACCACCGCACTGCCAAATTTCTGCAATAAATTATAAAATGGGGATGGAGGCTGCAAGGGTTACCGGGATGGGTGGAAGGTGAACATTGCATCATTAAACGAAAGACTCAGACAAGCAGTAACAGAGGGGTTGCAATTTTATTTTTTTCAAAAAGAACCCACATACAAGATTATTGCAAAACTTCAGGACCAACTCAGGTCCTTCCCTGCTCCCCTCCTCAACTTTTGGGGCGCACACTGAAAACCTCAGTTCTCATGGGACTGGGTTTGTGTTTTTTCCTCTCTTTGCAATGGGAGGAACTTTGGGTGGAGAAAAAAGTGAGCGGGCTGAAACCTCTTGTGGCTTGCCCATATATAAATACTTTTAATTTTGTATGTATATCTGAGCAAAAGGATGGGAAACGCTGTGATTTTGGGGCTCAAGAAGGAAATGAAAGCCAAGATTTATCTGATACCAGAAGAGGTGGAAATGCTGGTGGATGTTGGACAGACTCCACGCTGGTTTGTAGATGGTAAAATGCAAGTAATATTATGGCCCCGGCGGTTTCGCACACAAGACTCCTCAGTTCATCGCCACCTTTGCAGCTGATTCGCTTGCTTTCTCAGCTGATCCAAACCAGCCTACGGTGAGTTTGCATCGGCTTTTGGGAAACTCTTCACTCCACCTTCAAACTTTGCTAAGATTTATCGCCGGATAGGACCTGGGGAAGAAAAGAACTTTGCGTTAGTTTGTGTTTATGGCCGTCAAGTTCAGGATCCACCTTGGTCCTAGGTTTACGAGCCAAAACTGGAGACCCAGAGCCTTTCCGCACCACGCTGTTAGAGTGCTATTATTCCATTTCCAACCTCCTATGGAGTGCTGGGGTTTGCAGTTTAGGGAGAGGCATTTGGAATCCTCAGCCAAAGAGCTCTTTGCCCTCAGGAAATCACTAAGCCCAGAATTCCACAAAAGTGGAATAATAGCACTATGACAGTGTAGTGCGGAAAGACCCACAGAGACAGCCCCTGGTGATGTTACAAAGCATTTTGTGTTACCTACCAGCTCTCAGGTTATAATTCAAACACAGACAGAACCTATATTCCTGTTTGGAAACAAAGAAGTCTTAGCTATAGTCTGGGCTGGTCCTAGATGAAGAAGAAATGAGAGGATTCTCTACTTAGGGAAATGAGATAAGGAACATTTAATTTAGGCTGTTTACCTCCGGCCAAAGAACAATATGGGGTGAGACCTGGTAGCCACATAAATAATTATACAGAGCCCCCGGAGAGTCTTTGCAAGTTGCAGCAATGAATGAATGAATTCTTGGAAACTAGCAAGCTGGTGCTTTCCATCTGAGCTGGGGATTTACACCCAGTCACGTCAAACATCCATAATTTTGGCCACAAAACCCAAAACTGCAAATCCCAGGATTCCATAGGATGTTGGAACTGGAATAACAGCACTATAACAGCTGTTATAGTGCGGAAATAGCCGTTCTAATCACGGCTTCGTAAAAGGGCAAAAGAATTTTGGAAAGAAATGCACAATCTGATTACTAAAACACTGGGTATTAAATTTCCTACGTCCCCAGAAACTGTATCTGTTAAATATAATAAAAGGAATTTAAAAAATTTTATCAGGAAAAAATACAGTAGAATCTTGCTATATATGACAACGGCAGCAAGAATATTATTTTTGTGTAATGGGAAAGAAAAGGCCAATCCAACTATCAATGACTGGCTCTTAAAAACATTTGATATCTTTCAAATGGACAAGTTAAACTGTTATGATTAATAACGAAAATATGGTAATAGTGAATCAGGAATGGGAGTGCATAAAGAAGATATAGAAGGAAAAATGGAAGAAGCTGATATTAACAGATCTATAGACCTAACTTTTCCTTATTTTATAGATCTATTGTGAACACTCAATAGATTGTACAGGCGCAAATAACCTGACTTTATTGCAGTGGGTTCCAATTGATAAGGAATTGATTATCTAAGATAATTAAGCATGAGTCTTACTTTTATTCTCTTATTGTATCAAACGGATGGCTTCTTGCTTTTTCACACTTTTGTACCTTACATCTTTTTCTCCTTTAATACATATAAAACTGTGGAACTCATTAGAATCTGTGGCCATTTCCACACTACATTGTTATAGCGCTATTATCCCACTTCAGACATCGTATGGAATCCTGGGATTTGCAGTTTAGGGAGGGGCATTTGGAAGTCTCAGTGAACGACAAACCCCAGAATTCCACAGGATCTTGAAAGCAGAATAATAGCACTATAACAGCGCCGTGTGGAAATGGCCTATGCTTTGTAATACAAGCGCATCTTTCAAATAAAAATATGGGGGGGGCAATAAGCCCGGACTAACCACCAGCACCCTCCGTCCACCCTTTCAATGAAGAGAAGGTGCAAATCCTTACCTACCTGGTTCCGTGTTTTGTGCGACTTCTGCAGAGAGACCCGCCACTGGTCGTACATTTTGATGCTCAAGTTGGCGCAACCGTAGGAGCTCCCGTGTTTCCGCATCCACCCAAAGAATTGCTTGAGTTCCCGGCGCACAGTGTTGTTGTGTTCCCCGCTCTTGGGCTCACAGACGCCCAGTGACCGTCCTGAAAGAGAGAGAAAGCGTGGGTTTCTGTGGCCAAGTCAGAAAGCAAACCGTGGTCTCTGGGATCACCGTGGTGTGCGGGATCGTTCAAGGAACTGAGCACAGAAGTTTCAAAAGCTTTATTCACGAACACTGAAGAAACGGCAGCACACCTTGAGGTTGCCAAGGCTAAAGGAACATTGGGTGTGCCGTGCTATATAAACCAGGGATTTGCCTTGCTGTACAAATTTCAAAATTAGCACATGTTGACATCCCATTGGATGGTTTTATCACGTCCTGGAGATCTTGCTCTCCAAAACTTAGCTCAGAGTTTCAAAACAGAAGTGTTGAGCAGCGGAGGCGAGCGACACAGCAACTTTCCCCAGAGCTGCTGAGACTAGAGCATCTAAGCTGGTTACAGGTTTTATACTCCGTCGTACAAATGTTGGCACACGCATCAGTGACTGGTTACATCCGTACATATCAAGTCACCCCACCAGTGGAAGCACTTTCCCAAGCGCATGGTTATTTAGGTATCTTCCCTCCTAGGAGTCCTCCTAGAAGCACTACCTAAGGCCTGGGCTCTCCCTTTGCCACCTGCGCCGGCTGCCGTAAGGACGACCTTTTCACGTCTCTGGGGTGCGGCCGCTGGGCGAGACCTGTCTGGTTCGTGGGGCGAGGGCAGGACAGCCTCTGCTTATCACAGATCGTTGCGCTGACATTCCCGTGTTCCCAGCTCGCCCAGCCATCAAGGGATCCCCACTACCTAGCAGAGCACCCAAGGACTAAAATAGCCCGGAGAGGACCAAGAATGTGATGAAATTGCCCCTTGGTGATGGTCTGACGGCAATGGCTTTCCAAGGCCGCCTCGTGGTCAAAGCAGCCCCTACCCCCCCAAAGTTGCCCACTCCTCTTTTAAGGTGCCGCAAGTCTCTTTGCTGTTTTAAGCCATTTGGGAAAAACGGAGGCTTATTGCTGATTCTGTTGTCCGCACTACCAAGTCCCCCAAAAGAACCGGCTAGGTTATTCCCACACCCACGCACAGAGATACCGTCTGCCCGGTTGCTCAGTTGCCAAGGCCATTTCCACACTGCACCGTTATAGTGCTGTTATTCCACTTTCAACATCCGGTGGGATTCTGGGGTTTGTAGTTTCCCGAGGCCAAAGAGTTCCCTGGCTGAGAAGTCTAAATTCTTCTACCTCCTAAACTGCAAACTCCAGGCTTCCAGAGGGTGTTGAAAGTGGAATAATAGCACTCTAACAGTGTAGTGCAGAAATGGCCTCAAGTTAATGGGCTGATGTTACAGTAGGGCCTCCACATTTGTGTGTTTGACTTTCATGGGTTTGCTTATCTGTGAGTTTCTCTGCCCCCTGCCCCCTGCCCCCTGACGTCAGTGCTTCTTTTCGGGGGGGGCTTCCCTCTTGGCATATCCCATCAAAACCCACCTCTGGTCCTCCTCCACCAGCCCCTGCCAGGCCAGCTAAGGATGGATCACAGCCCAATTTCTCAGCACCACAAACCCCCCACTCTCCCAAAGAAAGAGATGGGCAAGAGAGAGGACTATAGGGCCACCGTGCCAACCCACCCCCTTTCCCTCCCCACCATGCCTCGGCCTCCCTCCCACAGACACATACACACAATTCCATATTTGCGATTTTTTCCACTTTTGCAGGAATCCTGTGCCCCTAACCCTAGCAAATGTGGAGGGCCCAGCTATGAACTTAGGCACATTTTTCTAAAAAATAGAAGGAAATATGCCCTCTTTCTTTGGGAAGCTGGTGAAACATGCCCTTCCATTCCTCCTTTTCTAATCATGAAGCCATGAAGAAGAACACGATGTTCCAAGACACGGAGCCTAGCTAGAAGAGAAGCAGCGAAACCGGTGCAACTTCCAGGGTGGAGAACTCGTGGACTTTCCCAGCTGGGAAATAAGACCTCTAGCCTGGCTTCGGAACAAGAAATCCAGGTGCTGGGCATACGGCGAGGTCAGGATTTCTCCGGAGGCTCTTGGTTTCCTTCCCCAAGGCAGCACAGGTCTGTCTTTGGCATGGAATCAGTTCCTCAGGATTTCTGGAACCTGAGTGAGCTGGAAAGATGTCCGAAAAACCCACTGAGAAAGGAACTGTGAATACAGGCACCTGGTGGGGGTCATCAGCCTCATTTTTCAGGCCTTTTGGTGCTCCCCATGTCCCTCCACTATGGCAAATTCTAACTGATTATTAGGGGTTGACAGGCATCAACCTAGAGAACTGATTAGAGAACTGGGCCAAAATGAATTTTGACAGGGAAAAATGTAGGGTATTACACTTAGGAAGAAAGAATGAAATGCACAGATAAAGGATGGGTGATACCTGGCTTGAAAACAGTTCACACGAAAGAGACCTAGGAGTCTCAGCAGACCACGAGCTGAACATCAGCCAACAGTGTGATGCGGCAGCTAAAAAAGCCAATGCGATTCTGGGCTGCATCAACAGAAGTATAGAGTCGAGATCAAGGGAAGTAATCATGCCACTTTATTCTGCTTTGGTCAGACCTCACCTGGAATCCTGTGTCCAGTTCTGGGCACCTATTTCAAGAAGAATATCGACAAGCTGGAACATGTCCAAAGGACACGCTTCCAAATTAAGAACACGTTCTATTAATCCGACGTTGGATTTGCTCTTACATCAATCCCTGTTGCCTACGGAGGCTTGCGTGGTCCCAGGTCTTGCCTACGGAAACAGCGGATCCCCTGGTCGAATGAATGGAACACGTCTGTATTGCAAATTGCAGAAGGTTCTGCCACCTCTGCCATGCTTAGGTTAGCGTGACCGTAGCCATTTTGCGGCACTTCCTTCACTGCCGCGCTTCCTTTGATGTTTGGGTGATGGGAGAACCGGACCATGGAAACCAAGATCATTCAAGAGATTGGTACAAGAGCTTAAGGCCGTTTTGTGCCCAAGAAAGAGCTGGAAAGGGCAAGAAGAATTAAAAAAAAAAAATGAAACTGTCCATTCGTCTTTAGTTCTGGCAAGGACACTGTCGGTATTCTGAACTTAATCTTTAATAAATGCTTTCTGGACGTATCCGTGGAGACTGCTTATTGAGTTAGGTTAAGACAAGACACGACAGAAAGTGGCAAAGCAACAGGCTTCTGTAATTTCTTCTTGCCTACGGAGGCTTCCTTGGGACTGTACACGCACGCACAGCTTGCAAAGCAAGCTCTCATGGCAGAAGTAGAGGAGTAGAGTGTCTAGGTCAAGAGAAGTGGTACCCCGCTATTCTGCTTTGGTCAGACCCCTCCTGGAATCCTGTGTCCAGTTTTGAGCACCTCATTTCAGGAAGGATATGGATAAGCTGGAAAATGTCCAGAGGAGCGCGACCAAAATCTGGAAACCATGAAGCCCTTGGAGGAGCGGCTTAGGGAGCCGGGGGTGTTTAGCCTGGAGAAGAGAAGGTTAAGAGGCGACATGAGAGCCATGTTTACATATTTGAGCAGATGTCATATGGAGGATGGAACTAGCCTGTTTTCTGCTGCTCCAGAGACTAGGACATGGAGCAATGGCTTCAAACGTCAAGAAAAGAGATTCCATCTAAACATTAGGAAGAACCAGAGCAGTTCGACAGTGCAATACATTGCTGCGTCAGTGGGGAGTGGTGGAGTCTCCTTCCTTGGAGGTTTTTAAACAGAGGCTGGATGGCCATCTGTCGGGAATGCTTTGAAGGTGTCTTCCTGCGTGGCAGAATGGGGTTGGACTGGATGGCCCTTGGGGGTCTTTTCCAACTCTATGATTCTATGCCCTTTACAATCTACTAACAGAGTTCCTTAGTACCTCTGCTGTGTACCTAAGTATGCATAAAATACAGAGGCATATCTAGGGTGGGCCAAGTAGGGTATTGCCTACAAAAAAAAAAAAAAAGGCCTTATATGTAGGGATGAGGGGTAGGGTAGGGTTAAGAAGGTAGAGGCACAACTTCTACGCTTGCCTAGGCACTGTTTATGCTATATACCCCACTGATAAACTATAACACAACATCGAACACGACAGAGAAGTCCGGCTAATCTGTTTTTCAAAGTCGAGAACAGCACCGTGCTCCTCGTCAAGCAGCTGGCAAGCTGCAGGGCATAAAAATCAGACGGGTTTTCAGAGTTTGGTCTACCCACCACTCCGAGGTGTGGATGCTGCCGTCGGGTTGCTCCAGCTGCTCCAGATGCCGGCTTTCTTGGAGCCGTAGATGCCAAACGGATTGCAGCGGACTTGGACAAAATACACCGTGCCGGGCCTCAGGCCAGCCAGCCGGCACGAGGTCTGGTTGCCCACGTTGTCCACGACCTGTTGAGAGGAAGTGGAAGTGGTACCGTTGAGGTTACATCCAATCCATTTTCCAGGCCTGCATGCCACCCCACGGAAAAGAATGCGTTGCTAACAACCTCATCGTACCTTACAGTATTTCACAGACGAAAACCAGGACGCCTGTGGCCAGGCGACGTCAGAGTGTGGCCAAGATGGCCATCCAGTCTCTGCTTAAAAATCTCCAAAGAAGGAGGAGAAGCTGCTGCCTTGGAGTGTGGTGGAGTCTCCTTCTTTGGAGGTTTTTAAGGAGAGGCTGGATGGCCATCTGTTGGGAATGTTTTGATGTAGGTTCCTGCATAGCAGGGGGTTGGACTGGATGGCCCCTGGAGTCTCTGCCAACTCTATGATTATATGAGACTCCACCACACTCCATGGAGGCAGCATATTCCACTGCTGGACAGCTCCCACTGTCAGGAAGTTCTTCCTGAGGTTCAGGTGGAATCCCCTTTCCTGCAGCTTGAATCCATTGCTCCTTGTCCTAGTCTCTGGAGCAGCAGAAAACAAGCCCACTCCCTCCTCGACATAGCATCCCTTCAGATATTTAAACATGGCTGTCGTGTCTCCTCTTAACCTTCTCTTCTGCAG
This sequence comes from Iguana delicatissima, assembly GCA_948472985.1. NCBI lineage: Eukaryota > Metazoa > Chordata > Lepidosauria > Squamata > Iguanidae > Iguana > Iguana delicatissima. The sequence goes on along the minus strand of CAOKZL010003229.1, from coordinate 19,999 downwards.
ACTAAACATCCCCAGTTCCCTAAGCTGCTCCTCATAGGGCTTCATGGCTTCCAGACCCTCCACCATTTTGGTCGCCGTCCTCTGGAAACACTCCAGCTTATCCATATCCTTCTTGAATTGAGGTGCCCAGAACTGGACACAGGATTCCAAATGAGGCCTAACCAAAGCAGAAGAGAGTGGTACCATTACCTCCCTGGATCTAGACACCATATCCCTACTGATGCACCCAAGAATTGTGTTGGCTTTCTTGGCTGCTGCATCACACTGCTGACTCGTGTCCAGCCTGTGGTCCACCAAGACTCCCGGATCCCTTTCACACATACTGCTATCCCGCCAGGTGTCTCCCATCCTACATTTGTGCATTCCATTTTTTCTGCCCAAGCCTTACCCTTATCTCTGTTGAAATTCATTTTGTTAGCTTTGGCCCAGCCCTCCAATCTGCCAAGGTCATTTTGAATTGCTCCTTGAGTCTAGCGTCTGGGTTAAGGGAAAGGATGGTAGCCCTCTATTCTGCCTTGGTCAGACCCCACCTACTAATTCTGGGTACCACAGTTCGAGAAGGATATTAACAAGCTGGAATGTGTCCAGAAAAGGGCGACCAAAATGGTCGAAGGCCTGGAAACTATGAAGTCCTCTGAAGAGCGGCTGAGGGAGCTGGGGATGTTTAGCCTGAAAAGAATGTCAGAAAAAGAAGTCCAGGTACCTAATATTTGGACAATAAAAAAAAAAAGAGGCACCTTCCACTCTGTACTGTCCTCAACTCGGTACTGGATCTGATATTTGGCTTGGAATAGAAAATCTTTCAAGGCCGGAGGGGCACTCCACCGGACGCTGAGCTGGTCCTCCAGGTCTCCGACGCGGCTCACGTGGACGTCTGAAGGCGGGTCAGTTGTGACTGTTGAACAAGCAGAATATTTTTTAATTTTTTTGACTCCTAGTAAACCGGCCTTAAAAATAAATTTAACGTTGGCTGAGCGAATGCTAAGTTTCTCAGACACCGTTCAGCAAAGGGAGAAGCAGTATGGCGTAATGGTTTGAGCCTTCGGACCAAGGTTGGATTCCTGGCTCATCCATGGAAAGTTACACTCTCTCAGCCCCAGAAACCCTGTGATAGGGTTGCCATAAGTTGGAAACAACTTGAAGGCATGCAACAACAACAATTCAGCAAAGGAAGCGCCTCATCTGTTTTCTGAGAGCTCAGAACTGGCCTGGAAAGGGCTAGATTTCTCAGTGAGCATTCAGAAAGGGAAACTACTCATCTCTTTTCTGAGAGCTCAGAACTGGCCTGGAAAGGGCTAGATTTCTCAGTGAGCATTCAGAAAGGGAAACTACTCATCTCTTTTCTGAGAGCTCAGAACTGGCCTGGAAAGGGCTAGATTTCTCAGTGAGCATTCAGAAAGGGAAACTACTCATCTCTTTTCTGAGAGCTCAGAACTGGCCTGGAAAGGGCTAGATTTCTCAGTGAGCATTCAGAAAGGGAAACTACTCATCTCTTTTCTGAGAGCTCAGAACTGGCCTGGAAAGGGCTAGATTTCTCAGTGAGCATTCAGAAAGGGAAACTACTCATCTCTTTTCTGAGAGCTCAGCATTGGCCTGGAAAGGGCTAGATTTCTCAGTGAGCATTCAGAAAGGGAAACGTCTCATTTCTTTTCCGAGAGCTCAGCATTGGCTTGCTAGTTTTCTCCGTGAGCAATCAGGAAAGGAAAACTTTTGTCCATTTTCGGAGAGTTCAGAATTGCTACATCTCTCCGTGAGCACTGGAGAAAGGAAGCCCCTCATCTTTGTTCTGAGAGCTCAGAATTGACTTGGAGATGGCTTGGGGGGTTTGGGGTGACAACCGAGGAAAAGAAATCCCGTCTTTTTTTCTTTTTTTTTAGGACGAATTGGGTTGATGGCTACCTTCTTTTGGCAATGATTCAGGGAAAGAACTCCCGTTTCTGTTCTCTGAATGCCCAGAACTGACTTGGCAAGTGCTAATTTGCTTTGTGTAAATGCAGGAAAGGAACATTTCTCATCTGCTTGCTTAGAATTCATCCTCGTGGTGCCTGAGCATTTATATTTGTTCACATGAGCCTCGTATCACCAGCCACGGTGGAGGAACCCAACCACGCGGCCCTCCACCCCGTGCTAAATGAAGCACGCACAGAACGCATGCAGCATTTGCAAAAGAAACAGCCAGCAGGATTTCCCCAAAGGCTGGAAAAACTCTCCAAACAAAATTGTGGTTTGATTGGGAACTCTGCTTTGTGTCACTCGCAGAGAAGAATGGGATTTTTCTTTTCCCAGTGAGAACGAAGGCTTTGAAATACTTGGCACGAGGAGTCCTTTTCTCTGTGCCTTCTCTACTTGTGCGGATGTTGACGGAACGCAACTCCCATCATCCCCTACCTAACCTAGCCACAAGGGTGGGACGCTGGGAGGTGCAGTCCGACGGCCACATTTTGCCCACCCCGGACAAAGCAAGCCCATAGTGTTGACCGTTGTGAGGCTAAAAGAGCATACAAGACCAGAGAGTACTGCAACACTGCGCTGCAACTCTAATGCGTTCTCAGATAATTCAGATTATATCCTCCATGGTTTACACTGAGCTTTTTGAGGGTCTATAAACTTCCTTGAGAGCCAACAAGGTGTAATGGTTTGAGCATTGGACCGTGAGCCTGGGGACCAGGGTTCGATTTCCCGCTCAATTGTGGAAGCCCAATGAGAGACCTTGGGCAGGTCACACACTCTCAGCCCCAGAAAACCCTGTCATAGGTTTGTCTTAGGGTCCCTCGCGGTTGGAAGTGATTTAAAAGCACGCAATAGCAACAAACTTCCTTTTTCCTGACTTGGAAGGAGACCAAACCAGAACGGGAACTCCTTTGCAGGGAAGCGACAGGCAGCCTCCTCTGAAAAGAACCGATTCTCACTCAGTTTCTGGACAAAAACCTTTTGTTCCGCTGTCTGCCAAAGATTCCTGATATAATTCAAAAGATTGCCAGTGTGAAGTTCGAGACGAAACCAGAACTGTATTTACTTAACATATTAGACCCGCAGAAAGAGCTGAACAACAATAAAAAGATAATTTTATATTGAATAAGAGCAGCCAGGCTATGCTGTGCTCAACATTGGAAAGAGAAAATGGGTCCAAGCCTAGAAGAATGGAACCTTAAAATTATGGAAATGAAAGAGGCAGAAAAACTTTCTAGTTTGCTAAGAAAAAAAAATGTTACTAGTCAACAATTTGAGAAGGAATGGAAACGTGTGGCTGGTTAAATGTAAAATCTGAAAAAGGATGTAGTTGTGGAATATAGAAGGCAGCAAAGTACTAGGTTGAAAATGGTTAAACATGGATGTAGATCTAATATAATGCAAAAACAAGACAAGACTACAAGGCAATGACGGCTTGCAAGGTGCGGAAAGCAAAAGTGCGCCTTGAATTAAGAATATGTGAAAAATGAAAGCCTTTTTTTTTTTTGGATGTTAAATATGAGAGAAAGACAATTAGATATTTGGTTTTTGGAAGTACATTTGGAAATAGAAATAGTACCGTATGCAAGGGGGAGCAAAAGAAGATTAAGAAGATACTTAGAATTATAGAGAGCTTTGTGTATCACGTGGCCGATACTTTTATTTGAAATATTCAAAATTATCTGCCTGCTGTATGGAGAAGTCTATCCCTTTTCTTCGCTTCTTTTTTTCCCTTTTTTTTCTATCTTCTTCCTTTTTCCTTCTTTCTTTCTTTTCCACTTTGCCTGGTTTTTTATATTTCCCAACCAATTAGTTTCTTAGTATCAGTGCATCAAGCTGATAAATATAGCCAATTTCTTTTCATGTGCAATGTATATATGCTATAGTGTGTATACATATATACACACACATGCACACACTATATATGTGTGTGTGTGTATATATATATATATATAAACACACACACACACACACACAAATAGATAGATAGATAGATAGATAGATAGATAGATAGATAGATAGATAGATGGTATATATACATTGAACATAAAAAGAAAAATGGTTATATTGATCAACTTGATGAACTGATATTAAGAAATATATATATATATATATATATATACACACACACACACACACACACATACATACACACCTATATACACAATTGGTTCAAATTTTGGATTTTGTTATGCACCATGCTCAATTATAAGATGCATATGTAAATACGTAAATATTTCAAGAATTGCTTTTCTTAATGAAAACAAAGACACAAAGATACTTAGAATTGCTTACTTATGAGTGCAAACAATATTGCCATTATATAAATCATGTATTTTATTTTTGGCGTGTGTGTACGTGTAAAATAAATTTAAAAAATACCAGGTGGTATTGCATCCAAAGAAGTGGGGTTAGATCCATGACAACTCACGTTAAAATGAAAACCATTTAGGCTTGAAATGTTTTTTTTCCCTCCTGCCACAGTTTGGAGCATTATCTGGAGTCCAGCCGGGTTTGTGGCCGACGGTTTCCACCGTGTCCAAAAAGATTAAAAGGAGAGAACTGGAAGCGGATCTTCCTTCCCTTATAAGGGAAGGATCCGAACCAACGTCGTACCAATATATCCCCTTTTTTCTGCCCTTGGAGGCCGGCCTTTCCCTTGCTTTGCCATTACCTCCTGGGCCACGCGTGCGAGATCTGACCTCGGCAAGAGGCCAGGCCTAAAGCGAAAGGGTTAAGAAGGACCAGATGTCTGGAAAGCACCAAAAGGATGGAGAGGGGGAAAGAAAAAAAAAGGCAAACAGACCTGGAGAAATATCCTAATTAGATTAAGAGCAATTCCACTCACTTATGAGCCATTTCCTGCTCTTGCTTCCGCTCTCCCACCTCTGGCTTTGCTGTCTGGAATGCAAGCGTGCCAATTTCTCCTCCTTCCCAAAATTTTTCATGCACAGCTGGCGGCACAAAATCGTCCTCACCTCAAGTATGTGGCAGCCAACCATGGCATCACATAGAGCCCTCCTTTATCCTCCTTTTTTCAGGAATACCAGTTGCAGCGCAGTGTTGCAGTACTGGGTGGTCTTGTTCTAGCCTCACCATGAGCAATACTATGGGCTTCCTCTCCCTCTTTCCACAGTTTAATTCCATCGCTGCAAACGGAGCTCAGGTTGCAAAGTTCGGTCAGCCCTGCACATTTGGGGGTTTGACTTCGGCCATACCCCAACTGCAATCCTGCGTCCAGTTCTGGGCACCACAGTTCAGGAAGGATATCGACAAGATAACAACAAAGGCACACGCAAGCAAATCCCAATTTACAATCTCACTCTTCACCTTACAGCTATAGAATGGAATACGTTGAAGTAATATGTTGATATAGGATGGGTGACACCTGGCTTGACCACTCAGCCCATGTGAAAGGGATCTAGGAGTCTTAGTAGACCCCAAGCTGAACAGTGTGATGCAGCAGCTAAAAAGGCCAATGCAATTCTGGGCTGCATCAGTAGCAGTATAGTGTCTAGGTCAAGGGAAGTAATAATACCACTCTATTCTGCTTTGGTCAGACCCACCTGGAATCCTGCGTCCAGTTCTGGGCACCACAGTTCAAAAAGGAGATGGACAAGCTGGAACATGTCTGGAGGAGGGCGACCAAAGTGAAAGGCATGAGGAATGGCTTGGGGAATTGGGGGTGTTTAACCTGGAGAAGAGAAGGTTATGAGGGGACAATGGTAGCTATGTTTAAATATTTGAAGGGATGTCCTATGGAGGATGGAGCAAGCTTGTTTTCTGCTGCTCCAGAGACAAGGACATGGAGCAGTGGCTTCAAACTTCAGGAAAAGGGATTCCACCTAAATATTAGGAAGAGCTTTCTGATGGCAAGAGCAGCTTGACAGTGGAATCCACTGATGTCTGGGAGTGTGGTGCAGTCTCCTTCTTTGAAGGTTTTGAAACAGGAATGTCAGGAATGCTTTGACTGTGTATTCCTGCATGGCAGACTGGGGTTGGACTGGGTGGCCCTTGCGGTCTCTTCCACCTGGATGGCCCTCAGTGGGGAATACTTTGATGATGTCTTCCCGCGTGGCAGAATCGGGTTGGACTCGATGGCCTTTGGGGTCTCTTCCAGCTTTTACTGTCAGGAAGCTCTTCCTAATGTTTAGATGGAATCTCTTCTCCTGAAGTTCGAAGCCATCGCTCCATGTCCTAGTCTCCGGAGCAGCAGAAAACAGGCTTGCTCCATCCCCCTATATAACATCCCTTCAAATATTTACACATAGCTATCATGTCACCTCTTAACCTTCTTTTCATCAGGCTAAATATTCCTAACTTCCATCTGCAACTGCAATCCACAATCTGTAACTACGGCCTGCAGTTTGCAACTGCAGTCTGGAATCTGCAGTTGCAATCTGGTATCCGTAATCTGAAATCCGTGACTGCAATCCGCAATCCACAGCGTGTAACCACACAACACAAGATTGCTGTATGTGCACCTCAGCTTCCATTAACGTCAGCCGAATACGTTGGCTGTTCCACGCCGGATAATTTGCTCCTCATGTGTAGCGAGAGACCATTTCCGCACCACACTGCTATTATTCCACTTTCAACATCCTATGGCATCCTGAGGTTTGCAGTTTAGGGAGGGGCCTTTAGGATTCTCAGCCAGAGAGCTCTTGGGCCTTGGAAAACGACAAACCCCAGGATTCCACAGGAGGTTGAAAGTAGAACAATAGCACTATCACAGTGCAGTGCGGAAACGCCCTAGATCTCACTAACAGAACACCAGCCGCGGAGGGAAAAGGGACAGAAGGGCGGGATCGTGCTCACCCACATCAACGATGTCGAGCATGACCACGTCGGAGACGGCCACCCCGAGCCGGTTGGAGGCCTCCACCCAGATCTCGTAGGGTGTGAAGAGGGCGAGGTCTTTGGGAATGTGGCAGGAATACGGTCCCGCGGTGTGATAGTCTTGGCAAGTATTATCCCGGCCGTACCACCTGGAAAGGAAAAATCCCATTGTGTTCATTGGCCCTCTGTTTGATAGCCCTGTCTTCCAGCTTCATCTTGTGAGGCGGCAGAGAGTAGTGGTTAGCATGTCAGACTGGAATCCCTTTCCGCATTACAGCTGTAGCGTTATGATTCCACTTTAACTGCCACGGTTCCATCTTGGGCCATTTCTGAACTAGCCGGTTATAGTGCAATTGTTCCACTTTCAACTTCGTAAGGAATCCTGGGGTTTGCAGTTTAGGGAGGGAGCCAAAGGCAAACATGTACAGAAATGGCCTTGGTGTTTATAGTTTGGGGAGGCACTAGATTTCTGTGGCCAAGAATTCCTGTGTGTGTGAGTACGTGTGCCTTCAAGTCACCTGTCGACTTAACAGCAACCCCATTAATTTCACAGGGTTTTTTTTGGGCAAAGAATCCTCAGAGATGGTTTTGCCAGTTCCTTCCACTGAAATACAGGCTACAGCACCTGTTGGCGGTCTCCCATCCAAGTATCAACCAGGACTGACCCTGCTTAGCTTCCAAGATCAGACAAGATATGGTGCTTTTAGGGTACTTAGCTCCTGTGATATATTGTATGCGTACATATCTTCAAGTCCCCTCTTGACTTATGGCCACCCGATGAATTTCGTAGGGTTTTCTTAAGACAAGGAATGCTCATAGGCGGTTTTGCCAGTTCCTTCCTCTGGAACAGAGCCTACGGTACTTTCATTGGCAGTGTCCCATCCAAGTACTAACTGGGGCTAACTATACTGTATTCCAGAATATGTTGTCATGGCAGTTGAAGAGGAATGATAGCATTGTACCGCTAGCCCTCCACATTTGTGGATTCCCCTTTCATTGATTTGATTATTTGTGGGTTTCTCCAATTCCTGGCCCCAAACTCCTGCTGGGGAAAAACGTTCCCCTTGGAGTCTCCGATCAGGCCACACAGCCTTTTAAAAACCCACCTCTGGTCTTCCTCCTTCCCTGCCATCCGTTGCAAGGGATGGCTCGCAGCCCCATTTCTCAGCACCACAAACCCTCTCCCGGTGCCCCCCATATGCCCAAGAAAGGAGATGGGTGAGAGAGAGGACATGTAGGGCCACCACCCTGACCCACCCCCTTTCCTTCTCCTTTCTCTGACCTGGTCTGGACCCTGGGTGTCCGTTCTCCCCCTTCCCCCCACACACACATTTCGATATTTGCAATCTTTCCACTTGTGGGGGTGGTGGTCCTGCACCCTTAAACCCAGCGAATGTGGAGGTCTGACTGTAACTGGTACTGTGAAAGAGCCCCACTGAACTGGGAAAACTCACTGGGAGATCCTAGGCCCAGCCCCTCTCTCTGAACCTTGTCTGCCTCGCAGGGTTGTTGTGAGAATAACATGTAGAGGAAGAGGAAAATCCTAAACCCCACATTAACTTCAATGGGCAAAAGGTGGGGGCGGAAATGTAACCCGATAATTAAGAAACTCAACAATGTAATTCTATTGATGTCTATTTCCACACTACAGTGTCATAGTGCTATTATTCTGCTTTCAACCTCCTGTGGAACTCTTGGGGTTGTAGCTCACTGAGGCCAAAGACCATCAAAGCATTCCCAACAGATGACCACCTTAGACTCCGTTTAAAACCTCCAAAGAAAGGGACTCCACCTCACTCCCAGGCAGCAGCATATTCCACTGTTGGACTGCTCTTACCATCAGGAAGTTCTTCCTCATGTTTAGGTGGAATCTCTCTTCCTGACATTTAAAGCCATTGCTCCGTGTCCTAGTTTCCAGAGCAGCAGAAAACGGGCTTGCCCCATCTTCCATATGATATCCTTTAAAGTATTTAAACATGGCCATTATGTCACGGCTCTTGTCTTCTCTTCTCCAAGCTAAACAGGGCTCGGAGAGCTAAGTTGGCTGCCATCAACTTGGTTTCTAGGATTCTGTGATTCTTCCTTAACTGTTTTTCTTATAGCACTGCTGTTTGTTTGGCTGTTTGCTTTTAGCCAACTTCTATTTAAACTTTGGTATGCTATCTTGGATTTCTTGGTTGGAGAAAGGCAGGGTATTAACTGAATAAATTAATATACAAAATCATAACCCATGCTCTTAAAAAAGATATTTTGCTCTCCTTCATCCCTCCCACGTCATACCTCAATTTGTACTTTAGGGTGTAATTGGTGTGCAGGTAAGTCTCGCCTTCTGTTCCAGGTGCCCATCGGCAGGTAAGGTCTTTTAGGTTCTTGGACCAGCATGAAATATTGGTCGGTTTTGCTGGAGGCACTAAAACAGGTCGAGAAAAAAAAATAGCTTTAGCAATCCAAGAGCATCTAGTTAACAGGGAAACAAGAAATGCCCAAATATATTGCTCCCCCCCCCGGCATCCCTGAGATGCATAAATTTTGCCCTTTAGCGGTCCTTGGGGTCACCATAATTGTGGCACAGGGGGATCGGGGGAAAGTGTTGCCGTTCCCAGCTGAAGTTCCCATCCTTCCGAACATGTTTCGCTCAGAGGATCGTAAAAATAGCCCCGCGATAAACATCCTACGAATATTGATTCGGACAACTGTAACGGTACACAGACAGCGTTGCCAAAATAGCTTTCCTCTCTCGGATTAAAAACAAAAAAAAAGTCCCCTTCAACGACCATGGCACGTCTCATCAGAAACTCCCAAGAGCAAGATTGTGTGCGTTTAATTTGCCAAAAGCTCTCAGACTGCAAAGGAAAGGCGTCCCTGTGAAGTTTGTGAGTAATGATAGAAAAAGGAGTCAGCATTTGTCGGATGTAGGAATAATGTATTCGTATATGTAGGGAACAGCTTTGCTAGATCACATAGGGCTATAGTTTGCTGGAACACTCCTATCGAGCCATTGTTAATTGCTGCCAGGTAAGAAAACTGACTTTTGAGAAAATCATCTACAAAAATTCGAGTCCATCAGATGTCAAAAATCTATAAAATTTGGCTTCTTTGGGAGAGAGGAGGCGAAATAGTGAAAGACTCCATGGATCAAGGAATGCTGGAGAATCTTCTGGAGAAGCCTTTGACAAAGTTGCCCATGAAATTCTTGCAAAGAGGCTTCTAAAATGCAGGCTGGGCAGGGCCACCGCTGGGTGGATTTGGAGCTGGCTGAGCGACCAGACCCGGAGGGTGCCCCTCGCCCGTGGCTGCTTTGCACCCTGGGGAGAAGTGACGGGTGGGGTGCCGTGGCGTTCTCTCCCCGGCCCAGGGCTATTCAACATCTCCATCCGTGACTTGGATGGAGGAGTAGAGGGCATGTGGAGCGAATCTGCCGGTGACACCAACCTGGGAGAGGCTGCTAATACCCCAGAGGACAGGATCGAATTTCAAAACGACCTTGACAGGTTGGAGAGCTGGGCCAAAGCTCACAAAACGAATTTCAGCAGAGAGAAATGTAAGGTCGGAAAAAATGGAACGCACAACGATAGGGTGGGGGACACGTGGCTGGACAGCAGTACGTGTGAAAGCGATCTAGGGGGCTTGGTGGATCGCAAGCTGAACAGGAGTCAGCAGCGTGATGCGGCAGCCAAGAAAGCCAACGCGATTCTCGGTTGCATCAATAGGAGTATGGAGTCTAGCGCGAGGGAGGGAATGGTACCACTCTCTTCTGCATTGGTTAGGCCTCATTTGGAATCCTGTGTCCAGTTCTGGGCACCTCAATTCAAGAGGATATCGACAAGCTGGAGGAGGGCGACTTCTGCTATATAGCTAAGTATTCATAAAGTCACACAGTGGCTGCTCCGGTTTAAAAAGTCCCAGATTTTCTTCCTGTTCATTCTGGTTTTATTTTGGAGATCTAGTCTATACAGACAGCCCCTGCCTTTCAATGCCTCATTGTCTGACTCGCTCTTTTATAGAACCATGGAGTTGGAGGAGACTCCAGGGGCCATCCCGTCCAACCCTGTTCTACCATGCAGGAACAAACACTCAAAACACTCCCAATGGATGGCCATCCAGGCTTTGTTTAAAAACCTCCAAAGAAGGAGACTCCACCACACTCCATTAAGGCAGCAGATTCCACTGCCGGACAGCTCTGCCCGTCAGAAAGTTTTAAGTGGAATCTCCTTTCCTGCAGCTGGACTCCACTGCTCCTTGTCCTAGTCTCTGGAGCAGCAGAAAACAGGCTTGCTCCACCCTCCACATGACGGCCCTTTAAACATTTAAACATGGCTATCATATCATGTCACCTCTTCACCTTCTCTTCTCCAGGCGAAACCTACCCAGTTCCCTAAGCTGCTCCTCATGCCCGTGGATTTTAGCTCAATGTTCTCACTGCCTGTAACTAAGAGGCATTTCCAAACTTTTAGAAGACCAGAAGGGCGTTTGCACAACAGCGGGGAAATGCCAAACGAGGCCACCCAAGGAAAACCAGGAGGGTTGGATCCGGCCCACAGGGACAAAGCTACTAGGAAGGGCAATTGCTCGAGGTGACCTACACCCTACGTAGAGGCACGACCCGGCCAAGATGCCTCCTCCTTCCTTGCTATGACAGACCAGGTTGTCTCCTGATTGCTGCTGGGACCCGTTCAGGTTGGAGAGGGTCACGCTAAGAGTGTTGGGCCCCAGGACTCTGTACGTCCCCGCTGGGAGCCGCCGGCCATTCAGGGTCCAGTAAAGGTCCTCGGCCCTCAGGCTCGAGTCGGCGTTGACCGAACAGTTGGCCGTGAGTGATGAGCCAATGAGGAGGCTTGGGTCTTGGGGAGATATAGTTGCTGGGACTGCGAAAGACAAAAAAAGGAAGAGAAGATCAGTCTCTTGCTTGGCTTGTCAGCTACAACCCCAAAGCGTTGTGGGTCGGAAGCCATCTTGACCTTTCTCAGAGTTTGGGGCTACTATACAGTATTCGAATTCTCATCTATCTATCTATCTATCTATCTATCTATCTATCTATCTATCTATCTATCTATCTATCTATCCATCCATCCATCCATCCATCCATCCATCTATCCATCTATCCATCCATGCATCCATCCATCGATCCATGCGCCCGCCCGCCTGCCCGCCCGCCCGTCCGTCCGTCCATCCATCCATCCATTTGTTGAATTTATATACTGCCTTTTCTCCCAAGATTGGACTCAAGGCGGGCCTGTCTCTCATGATCCCCTCCCTAGGGTCTTCTTGCCAAAATTTGATCAGAAGGGGCTTTCTGTGGCCGTCCTCTAAGGCCGTGACTTGCCCAAGGTCCGCCAGTGGCTTTCCATGGCTGAGCAGGAGAATTTGAACCTTGGTCTCTGAGTCCTAGGTATGTTTGGCCCGACAAAAAGAAGGTTAAGAGGGGACATGATAGCCCGGTTTAAATATTTGAAGGGATGTCATGTTGAAGATGGAGCCAGCTTGTTTTCTGCTGCTCCAGAAACTAGGACACGGAGCAATGGGTTCAAACTACAGGAAAAGAAATGTCACCTAAACATCAGGTAGATCCTCCTGACAGTCAGACGTGGAATCTGCTGCCTCGGAGAGTGGTGGAGTCTCCTTCTTTGGAGTTTTTTAAGCCGAGGCTGGATGGCCATTTGGTGGGGGTGCTTTGAGAGTGTGCGTTCCCGCACGGCAGAAAGGGGTTGGACGTGATGGCCATTGTGGTCTCTTGCAACTCTATGATTCTATGATCAAAGCCATGAAAATGAGCCCTGCTAATGTGGAGGTCCAACTGTCTCTTAAATATGATTTAAATCTATGATTAAATATGATTCTATGATTTTATTCTGTGACTCCTCCTAGTCCAGCTGCTTGCTTGTCGAGTTTCTTTTCAAGACTAGATTTACTGTTAAAACATCCCTCCGAGGCTAAGACAACTTGCCACCCTGTGGCTGAGCCGAGATTCGAACCCAGGCCTCCCAGACTCGCATTACACCCACGCTGGCTCTCCCTGGAAGCACAACCAATTCTTTTCTCTTTCCAGACTGCTCCAGGTTGCCGGGAACAAAGGAGAAATCCTTGTTGACAGGAGGGCCACGCTGGTAGAATTTCCTTCCCCACGGAAATAATTCAACCCATACTGTTCCAATACGGAACCCAGAGGCAGGGCAACCGATTTACGACCGCTCCCTCCGAAATAAGGATTTCCCAACATCGCTAGGGGTTCAGCGGCCGCTAGTTCTTCAGTTTTATTGTCTCCGCTTCTACGAGGTGATACGCCTTTACTGTCATCGCTGTTTCTCGTTCATTATCCTTTTTAAAAACTATTGAGATATCCGATTGTTTGGAAAACGTACTGTTGCTTATGCGTGGATATCTCTCACTTCACGAAGCCGAGGTGGTCCCGGGAGGTGACATTTTTAACCGAAAACTTGGCACCCGAGGAAAAAGTAATAGGAACAGAATAGGGAGAGATTCCGAAGCCGTGCAAAAAGAAAGAAAGAAATGCAAATTTTCCATCTGCATGTGTGAAATGAAACAACCAGGTCAGGTAAGTTTGTGGTGCTGAGAAATTGGGCTGCGACCCGTCCTTAGCTGGAAAGGAAGCAACTGGTGGAGGAGAAGGAGGAAGAAGAGGAGGGGGACCAGAGGTGGGTGTTTTAAAGGGCTGCATGGCTAAGAGGGAAGGTTCCCATGGAAAAGAAATGCTTTGCAGGGAGCAGGGGTTGGAGAAGAAGAAAGAATGAAAGGCACAGATATAGGATGGGTGACACCTGGCTTGAAAACATATGTCTAAGAGGTCTCAGTGGACCACAAGCTGAACATGAGCCAGCAGTGTGATGCGGCAGCTAAAAAAGCCAATGCAATTCCAGGCTGCATCAATAAGAGTATAATGTCAAGATCAAGGGAATTAATAGTACCATTCTCATTTGGTTAGAGCTCACCTGGAATACTGTGTCCAGTTCTGGGCATCTCAATTCAAGAAGAATATCGACAAGCTGGAGTGTGTCCAGAGGAGGGTGACCAAACTGCTGAAGGATCTGGAAGCCATGAAGCCCCATGAGGAGTGGCTTAGGGAGCTAAGGTATGTTTAGCCTTTTTAAATATTTGAAGGGATATCATGTTGAAGATGGAGCAAGCTTGTTTTCTGCTGCTCCAGGGACTAGGACAAGGAGCAATGGATTCAAACTTCAGGAGAAGAGATTTTAACATCAAGAAGTACTTCCTGATGGTAAGAGCCATTCAACGGTGGAATCTGCTGCCTCAGTGGAGTGCGGTGGAGTCTCCTTCTTTGGAGGTTTTTAAACAGAAGCTAGATGGCCAAAGGAATTGCTTGGATTGTGTCTTCTTGCATAGCAGAAGGCGGTTGGCCTCGATGGCCCTTGGGGTCTCTTCCAGCTCTATGATTCTGTGATTCTATGAGTCTATGACCTGTTTGTGTTTCACTTGGAGAGGAGAAGACAAAGAAGTGACAAAACAGATATCTTTAAAAATCTGAAGGGATGTTGTGTAGAAGACGGAGCAAGCGTGTTTTCTGCTGCTCCAGAGACTCGTGCACGGCGCAATGGCTTCAAACTACAAACTCTGCCTAAACAATAGGAAGAAACTCTTGGCTGTAAGAGCCATTGAAGAGCGGGATATGGACTCTCTTGGAGGCTCTCCTTCTTTCAAGGTCTCGAAACAGAAGTTGGAGGGCGTAGTTTGGCCATGCTTGAGTTGTGCATTCCTGCATGGCTGAGGGTTGGACTAGATGGGCCATGTGGCCCCTTCCAACTCTAGGATTCTGGTATGGGAGCCCTTCTTCCACGAAGCCCTTTCCCAGCACCAAAAACGTGTTCTGAAACTGGAGGGATAAGCAAGGAGAGGAGATTTCCGTCCCTAGATTCTTACGTTGGATTCGACGACTTGTCAAAAAGTTGGCTACAGCCCTGGAAGCTACAGTTCAAAAAAGTAACTTTTCCAGGGTGTAGCTGCCGGGGTTAATGAGAAAAGCATTACTGAGGGGGAAGAGAAGGTCCCCTCCAAATTTCTTTCCAAGATGAAACCTGGAAGTGACTTCCACTGCCTTGAGGGGTTTGATGGTGTAATACAACCTCGTGCCACAAGGTGGCAGTGCCAGACATTCTTTTTCTATGGGGCAGATTAAGGCCATTTCCGCACTAGACTGTTATGGCGCTATTATTCCACTATCAACATCCTATGGAATCCTGGGGTTTGCAGCTTAGGGAGGGGCCTCAAAGTTCCAGGATTCCATAGGATGTTGAAAGTGGAATAATAGCACCATAACAGTCTAGTGCGGAAATGGCCTAAGCGACCCTAAGGAGCCCGCATTGCATAATGGTTTGAGCAATGGACTGCGACCCTGAAGACTAGGATTCGATTCTCTGCTCGCCCATGGAGACCCATTGGGTGGCCTCGGGTGCAAGTCACACCCTCTCAGCCCCAGAAACCCCCGTGACAGGTTGTCTTAGGGTTGCCATAAGTCGGCAGGTGTCCATAGATTTGGAAGAAGACAGAGCCCAGCTTTTAATGGAAGCAAGAAAAATAGGAGGAACAGAGAAACCGGGACGTTTTAAAAGCAGCCGAGAAAGTAGGATGGCGGGAGATGATTGGGTCCTGAAAGGGACTGCAGAGGAAAATGCAAATATTCCATATTTTTAATTGTTTTAAATGTCTTTAACTTTTTTTTTTTTTTTTGAAGCTGCCTTGGGTCCCACTCTGGAAGAAAAGTGGTATACAAATATAATTAAAAAATTAAATATATTTGGGACTCATGCAGGCTTTTGGAGTGCTTGTGGGGTGAGAGAGAGGCCTTTCTTTTTAATTTTATTTTTAATCCCAGAGCAAAAAATAATAGTAACACACAAAAACAAGAATCGATTAATGATACGTCTCACGTAAACAAGCTGTGATAGTTAATTTTATCATTGCGGTTATAAAAATTGATATTCACTAAATATTAGTATAAGTAAAATTTTAAAAAGTTGGATTAATTGCCTTTGAAGACTCTAGGTTACGTCATGGCTCTGTTGCATTGGATATACTCCCAACTGTAAATAAAACTATTAAAAAAATAAACCTCCAACTATCCTTTGTTAGGTTTGTTTCAAAGACAGCTGAGTTAAATTCCTCTCCTCCTCACTGTTCGTTATACTTTTTAATTCTTACTAATTTTAATCTTAGATACGTTCACTTGTCATTGATCGTGTTTTAAGTCCTTCACCCTCCAATAAGTATTTTCAAAGAATGTTGTGAGCCAAAATTTGTATTGTATCTGTCTCTTATTGCAAATAATTTTTTAAATCTATACCATCATGTTAAAAAAAATCTTGTTTCCAAACTTTTCCTTAATATATATCACGGTCGGATGGCATTCTTCCTCATTTTCTTCTCTTAATGCTCCCTTTAGTACTTTGGTGCAAAATACCATAATCTTTCATTTCAACTAGTTTTATTAACCATTTGTTTATTTCCGGTATTTGGTTATTTTTCCAGTTCCACACATAGGCTATTCCGGCAGTGGCGATCATATAAATTATTATTTTCCAATTTTTTTTTTAAATTGTAGATTGCTCTACAGCAGGAAATGTGTTTCAGAAGAAAAATTCAGGTGGGGGCATTTTTGCTTGTTTTCATGCAGGAAAAAAAAAAGTTTTCAGGCAAACAAGTTTGCACAAAGTTTGGGGTCAAAATTTGCCAGGGAGGGGGGACTTTCTGAGCCTGGAGGGAATCTCACGGGCTACAAAAGTGGGACCCTACAAGCCATATTTTTTACCCACATCTCATCTATGCTTCTACATCTGCACGGTCCACTTTTTAAATACAAATTAACATGAATTGTGCTTTCGATTCATTTCCTCTCTTTTCCTGTCCCCTGGAAATGCTTAATTGGGGGGCAACCCGAACGGCGCCCATATTGATTTTCATCCGCCGCCCAAGCCACCAAGATCCTCTTTCTTTTTGGATTAATTTCTCCATCTTCCCCTCCAGCGGCTCAAAACTTCCCTAATTGATCCTTCGGTGGGAAGGGAACGAAAATCAGACCTCGAACATCTGGTCTCACTCAGCCAAGGGCCAACCAAAGACTCCAGTAATTCATTTGGCCTGCTGAGATATCCGAGGGCCGAGGTCTGAGATTAATTCAAGGCAGGGGTCCCCGAAGGCAGCTTGGTCAAGGGGGACGGGGTAGGCCTTTGGGCCGTTATTTTCTAGGCTTTATAGATTCTGCCATGCAAAGCACAAAACGCCCGGCTATCGGGGGGGGGGTTGAGAATTTTGCATTGCAGGATGGAGGCAAGGCAGAAGATTTAAGGTGGACAAATCTACGATAGAATCATGGAATCATAGAATCATAGAGTTGGAGGAGACCCCAGGGGCCATCCAGTCTGACCTCCAGCTATGCAGGAACACCCATCAAAGCACTCCTGACAGATGGCCGTCCAGCCTCTGCTTGAAAATCTCTAAAGAAGGAGATTCCACCACAATCCATGGAGGCAGCCGATTTCACTGCTGGACAGCTCTGACCATCAGGAAGTTCTTCCTGAGGCTTAAGTGGAATCTCCTTTCCTGCAGCTTGAATCCATTGCTCTGTGTCCTGGTCTCTGGAGCAGCAGAAAACAAGCTTGCTCCATCTTCAACATGACATCCCTTCAAATATTTAAACATGGCTGTCATGTCTCCTGTTAACCTTTTTAGCAGGCTAAACCTACCTAGGTCCTTAAGCTTCCCTCATAGGGCACGGCTTCCAGACCCTTTGCCATCTTGGTCACCCGCCTCTGGACACGTTCCAGCTGGTCAATATCCTTCCTGAACTGTAATGCTCAGAACTGGACACAGGAATCCAGGTGAGGTCTAACCAAAGCAGAATAAAGTGGCATTATTGCTTCCCTTGATCTCGACACTATACTCCTGTTAATGCACCCCAGAATTGCATTGGCTATTTTAGCTGCTGCATCACACTGTCAACTCATGTTCAGCTTGTGATCCACTAAGACTGCTAGATCCCTTTCACACGTACTGTTTTCAAGCAAGTTATCACTGTATAGGCAAGAAGAAGTTGCAAAAGACACCCATTGAATTAATAGCATCTATCCTTCATTTGGAAGCATTAAAAGCAGAAGTCATCATATTATAGGAGTGTCAAAAGTGGGGGGCTTTCAGTACCCTCCAACATTTCCCAGATGGAAACTGGGATGCATGTGGGCAAGCAATATCAGAGTGCGTTTCAAGATGCCAAAAATGATGAACGAGGAAGAACTGACAACCTAAGAGAAGGTGCAAAGGGCAAAATTCAAAATCTTCCCCTTCTCCTCCCTCCACACTGAGATAATGGAGTGCAAACTACTTTTCTGTAAGCTGTGGTCCATAAAAGGAACTTCCCTAAGCTCTGGCAAAAAAAAAAAAAGTTTCTTCCCCCAGCCCCAAATAGGAGACCAGTTGGATCTGTGTGTTTCCCTTGGTATTTTTCTCTGCCTCCCCTCCTTCGCAGCCCCAAACATATGTTTTAAAAGAGAAAGGTGTGATTTTTGTTTCCTTCTCCCCCAAAAAATTGCAGAGGAAAAGCAAGGAGCAATGAAAAGCAATTTCGTTCCCCCGCTAGAATTGTAGAGGGAGAGATGGCCGAGGAGGTGGAATGCTTTTCTCCGTCCCTGTATACCTGCAAGATTTTATTGAATTCTCATTTCTTGAAGTTTTTTAAAAGGGGAAAAAATCCATTTACTGATCAGGTGTTAAGTAATCGTGGAAAGTGAAACCACATTTCCAAGGTGTCGGAAACATTTATTCGTTTCATTTGAACGCCTGGGTTTTATTGCTTGGCTCTTTCTTATTGGAGTTTTAAACAGCTGGAGGAGGAGAAACAAGAGGAAAAGGGGAGCAAGATAACAGATGCTGAAATGGCCAGGTTTCTAAACCCGCCTCGTCCCATCTAAAAATAAGTCTAATGATACTAATTGGGGCGGGGGGAATGCCAGAGACGGACGGGGCAGTTTGGCCTCAATGAATGAATGAAAAGGAAAAAAAGGAAGGAAGGAGAGAGAAGAAGGAAGGAAGGAAGGAAGGAAGGAAGGAAGGAAGGAAGGAAGGAAGGAAGGAAGGAAGGAGAGGGAGAGAGAAGGGAAGACGGAAGGAAAGACTGCATCCTGGGGCAGTTAAAGTGGAATCATAGTGCTATGATCCTGTAATGTGAATGGATTCCATATCCCGCTCCAGTACTCTAACTAACTACTATATCATATTGTCTTCTAGTGAGGTTTTCCTTGCTCAGTGGGAACTTGAACTGGATCTCCCAATGTTCTAAGCACTACGCCAAACAATTTTAGCTGGGATTATCTGAAGAACTGCAGTCATAAAATTCAAACTTTCACAAATGTGGTTTTCTGTTTTCTTCCTTCCTTCCTTTCTTCTTTCCTTCCCTCCCTCTCTCTCTCTTTCCTTCCTCCCTTCCTTCCTCCTTCCCTCTCTCTCCTTTCTTCCCTCCTTCCCTCCTTCCTTCCCTCCCTCCCTCTTCTTCCTTCCTTCGTCCTTCCTTCGTCCTTCCTTCCTGCCTTCCTTCCCTCCTTCCTTCCTTCCTTCCTTCCTTCCTTCCTTCCTTCCTTCCTTCCTTCCTTCCTTCTTCTTTCCTTCCTTCTTTCCCTCTCTCTCCTTCCTTCATCCTCCTTCCTTCCTTCCTTCCTTCCTTCCTTCCTTCCTTCCTTCCTTCCCTCCCTCTCTCCTTCCTTCCTTTGTCTGTCCTTCCTTCCTTCCTTCCTTCCTTCCTTCCTTCCTTCCTTCCTTCCTTCCTTCCTTCCCTCTCTCTCTCTCCTTCCTTCCTTCCTTCCTTCTTTCCTTCCTTCTTTCCCTCTCTCTCCTTCCTTCATCCTTCCTCTTTCCTTCCTTCCTTCCTTCCTTCCTTCCTTCCTTCCTTCCTTCTCTCTCCTTCCTTCCTTTGTCCTTCCTTCCTTCCTTCCTTCCTTCCTTCCTTCCTTCCTTCCTTCCTTCCTTCCTTCTTTCCTTCCTTCTTTCCCTCTCTCTCCTTCCTTCATCCTTCCTCTTTCCTTCCTTCCTTCCTTCCTTCCTTCCTTCCTTCCTTCCTTCCTTCCTTCTCGCTCCTTCCTTCCTTTGTCCTTCCTTCCTTCCTTCCTTCCTTCCTTCCTTCCTTCCTTCTTTCCCTCTCTCTCCTTCCTTCCTCCTTCCTCCTTCCTTCCTCCCTCCCTCCCTCCCTCTCTCC